>VOMN01089716.1:0-15553 GCA_014899125.1 Orchestia grillus | reverse complement strand
TCCTTCAGAACCTCGTATTTCGCGTTTGGTTCACTGATTATGCTGCCCTACACTCAGAACGGACCGATCAATGACTAGGTCAGTGCTTTGTTCCTTGCGAATATGTAGAAGTACCTCGGGTTCACATGAATTGCAGCGATTGCTATTTCCTCACTCATGGTTTCCGCCTCGTGTGATTCCGTCAACTGCCTTTCCAGTTCGGCAACACGAGGTGATACTCGACGTTGAGTCTCGGGGCATTCCGTTTCTGTCAATAATTTGAGGAGCCGCCTTCTCTTTTTGATAGCAATCCGGCAGTCTCGGGGTACTATTTTCATTTTCCTTTCCCTCTTCATAGGTATATGTTTACTGCACGGCTCAAGAAGTAATATCTGCAAGTCCTCGTAGACTTCTTGAGCCGTTTGGTCGATTATGCTGTTCCAGTTGGTTAGGCAGCTCATAAAATTTAAATGGCTAAGGCCCTTGTTGTTTCGGCTTTGAGATCGGAAGTGTGCATGTCAGAGGTCTGCAGAGACGAGGAGTATGCATTAACATTTTATAAATCAAATTAAAAAGTTTATTTAGATTCATGAAGGTTTACTAACTTACGCAGCTGAATCGTTTGTTCGTAACACTTGAGTAGACATTCCGTAATATCGAACATTCTCATGCATCACGCGTCTACACAACGGCGATGTGCAATATTCTAGACCAAGACAGGCGGAGAGATTATCTGAGTCGAGTGAGCGGAAAAGCGTTTATTACTTCTACCTACAGTGACATACAGCGCCTACGTGGACACAGGGAGTGGCTTTGCATCTTGATTTAGAGCGTGCCATAGCGTGGTTGTGAGGTCCAGAGCATATTTCTCTCGTGCTCTAGGGCTCCCTTTCTGCGCGATACTCTTATTTCCGACGTATCAGAACAACATGAAAGATTCGAAGTGTTATTTTTATCTTAACTTCACGAAAAAAATCGTTATCTAAAGTCAACAAATCTTTTAGATGACGCTTCAATTAAGCAAGCTTACATCACTACATCAAATTCCCAAATTTTTCCTAGTTGCACTTCAAAATCTAACGTAATTTGGTTTTCTAGTTATAATGAATCTAGTTACTCGGGTAATAGGCATTAGACTGCGCTAAAAAATTGAAAATGAATCCAGAAGTGTCATTTCAAGACGGAAAATTCTGGAACTAATACCTACACACGCTAAACAATCTTTCAGGGGAAATCGCAGGCGCGACAGCAACACAATCGTGTGTTCTAGTCAAGGTTTATGGAGGCCTCTATTCTCGATAGGCCCACCTAAAATGTAGTATCTTCGTGTCAAACTTAACCGTTCGCTAAGCCCAATCTAGACTAAAATGATTGACTTATCCCATGAAATGTGCTCTGCTTTCAAGTTAGGCACACTTCCTGCCCAGCTCCAGGACAACGCGGCTCAAGTAATTGTCTAGCTGCCGAGTACGAAGTCTGAAATAATAATCTGCACCGCATAACGAGAATCAGTGGTACTGAACTGCTGTTTCACATTCAATTGACATGACACCAGTTACTGCACTGTTCATGTCCAGGCAGTAATAGTTAAATGCGTAACCGCGAGCTTGAATTAGCAATTAGAGCTAGCCCAGCCCAACACTTCAGAAGAGACGGTTGCGACGGAAAACGACTGGAAATTGGACAACACTTGAGTCGTCAAAACTTAACAACCTCAACAAAGTAAAACGCAAAAAATAACCAGTCTCAACTATAAAAACAATATCACCACCTGAAAAAGTGAAACAGATCCGCGTCGAATGTTCTTTCCTTCAGGAAATAAGCCTTTCAATTGGTAAGCCTGCCAAGAGAAAGGCAGGAGACGTCCAAGACTTGCAATGAGGAAGTCAGCAGCCGAGGTTCCTTCAGGTGAGGAGACCGCCAGTAGTGCAGAAACCCAGTAAACAAGCCGTGCTTCCCAGCAAACAAGAAGACGTTGCGCACACATGCCACCGACAAGGGACACAAATGCCTCCGGGTGTGCTCGACAACAATTTAGAAGCAGTCCGTTCAGGGGAGTGAGTGCTTCAGGGCGATTTGTATGATACTCGGAGTAGCAAATCTGAAAATGCAATACCGTAGACCGAGTGTTTACAGTATGGCTACAGAATATCGCGGGGCTTGGAATGAGAAATTCCTCCGATAAACAAGTACGCTAAAGAAAAAAGGAGTGTGGGAGAGCAGCAAGACCTTACGCAGAGGCTCGTTTCACTGAAGCCCATCGCCGACATGTACTAGAAAATCAGAAAAAACACAAGATGAAAATCAGCTTGATTTCCACATCACCACTTCCGAGATGCACTCGAACAAGTCTGCTTTAGCATTGCTTGTTCCGAAAAGATTACTTCGATGAGGAAGATAGATTGCCCACAGTACGGTTCAGGCTTTTAACGCCTGATAACCCTTTGAGGACCAAGGAACATGTGTGTCTTCTATTTTAAATGGACTCGAAATTTGATGACGCTTTTGAAACGCACACTTATAGAAGCCATGTAGCCTTATTCATATAAAGTTGGTGACACAGGGAGTGGTTTCACACAAATTCAAGTGCTCTTGGTTGTTTGAATCCCATTCGGAGCCGATTTAAAAGTAAGGAACAATTTTATTTCTCAGACTTCAAAGGGCTCAGCGTGACCACAAAATTACGAACACCACCAAATCAAAGCGGAAAAACCGCAGAACGGAATGTGGTACACCTAACACATACAAGGACGATCAGTACCTTCAAAGCTAAGAAGCACAATTTCAATGAACGTTAACACCGCAACATTTGAAAATTTAATGGACTAAAACACGCATCTCTCAAACAGTGAATTGCGTGTACAAAAAGGAGAAAAAAAAGGTGAGAACAACAAGACCATTTAAGATCCATTTTCCAGAGCCAAGGAGCAACAACAACAGGGCACCCTAAAAGAGGTAGGCGCCTAACTAGCCAGCTGCCACGCTCCTCGCGTGCTCCATACACATATATTTGACGGTAGTTCCCTCCTCCCACACGGTTGCTCAAAACTTCCAAAGTTGAAGATGGGGCCAGTCACCTAAATGAAACCTAACTTTCAGCCAATGGCTCCAGACATTGATATGCCTTCAAGATTCGAAAGCCTTGCTTAAAATGTCGTATTGGGGTGCAGGGACTGGATTAAAACAAGAAACAATATTGGAGATCGCTTAACCCATTGTTGCATAGTGTTCATTTTTTTGGATACTTGGCGGTAATAATACCAAAAAGAATGATAACATAAGGTAACGGTGATAGATGTTTTATTGATTACACTGTGCCTCTACATTGTTTTGATGAAACAAGTCATACATGGAATGTGAAAGTGATATAAAACAAATTTATTTTTTAAAGGTAGATGTTCGGTGCCTCACTACTTCTAGCTGTACCCTTAACAGTATTTATTTAAGCAACTGGACATCATTTTTATTTCAAATTTTATTTATGACGCAAATGACTTACTAAGGAATACTTGATAAAAAAAATTGTATTTTCTTTAGAAATAAACTCTATGCATTAATGGGTTAAACTCAACATGTACCTCACACTTGCGCATACCTGTCTTAGAAGTACACATTAACTTTTTGGTGTTCCGTTACATTTCACTCGTATCTCTCATTTGAATAAATTCAGAATTTCTTCACCTTATTGGTACAAATGAGATAAAATAGAATAGGACGTACATGTAAGACCAAATGAGTACCTATGTAAGGTACTACGTTATTATGAAACAAGTTTCTCATTGACAAGCTTGCCACGAATGTACTTTCAAAGACGTAAGAGTGCTAGTAATGTTTCAAACATGGGAAAAAATTGAGAAACCCCATTGTTTCGTTTTGATGCTGTTGTTTCCTTTCTGGTATTTTAGTATAAATTGGGAAGCAGTGATTTTCGGCGGCGCAACGATCAATTTTTATACGTCGATTGACTTTAAAAGAGCGGCAGTGTGAACATTAATTAAAGGCCCGAGCGGTTTGAAGGCACTGGAGCGATATTTGCGTTTACCTAATTTCGAGTTGAAGATGACTTCTGTTCGCAAATAATTTCGTTGAGAAGGACATTTCTGCGCCATAAAATTCAACACACAAGGAGTGAAGCACGAGGAAGGTCCAAATATATACTTAATTAAAAAATCACGGAATTACAGTGGATCAAAACATATCCGGGTCGTCATGTGAGCAAAATAAAAATTCCTACTTAATCAGTGTGCTCACATGATACGACAAAGACGTATTAATTCATTTAAATTATTACGACTTACTTATCACACTTCCTATCAGAAAACACCATCGTTAATGATTACGAGATAAAGGCTCAAATGAGGTTCATTACCGAAACGATAATATTATAAAAGGAAATAAAATCCACGTCACCCGGCTCTCAAAACACATAAAAACGATCATAATTGCGTGAGGTGCTCAGCTGGTGTCCATGATGGATTGGAGAGGTAGATGCGGAGATGGAAGCAGGATGCCATGACTCTAGGAGCTCACGATCGGGACACGTAATGTGGGAAACAAAGGGAGCGTTGACGAACGCTGGCGGCGTTTTGGAGATCGCGCTAACGCTATTCAATGTGTTACTTTTCATACATCGAAGCGACGAAGGCTCGCACGTATTGAATTTTAACCTTTGTCTTGCAATGTATCGTGGAGGGCGTCCTTATCTTGCAATTTGTTCCAGAAATTAGAGCGTGAATAACGAAAACGAGTCACCACCGGCACCTATGCGCGGGCGGCTTGAGTAACGATGGCTACTCTCACGAGTGTGTTACTGAGGGTGGCAAGCTGACGGTTCGGAGTGGACGTCATTTATAAGGAGCAACCTGCGACTGGAACGGTGCAGGTTACGACAAGGAATTGAGATCCTTGCGTATAATGCCGCTAAGGAAATAACGAAAAACTTTAGGTACATAAATAATACTCTAATGTGTGTTATGAAGAGAACTATCGCTTACGAAGTCTTTGAAATGTCATATGGCTCACAATCATCTTTCTTACATGCCTTTTGTTCTTGTTTACAAACACATAAATGCTCGATCAGGTTAGAACAAATCTGATCAAGTGGTTCCTGTGTTGACCGAAGCCCTTGGAACGTAGGGCTTGCACCGTTTGGAGCGAGGGCGTTGGAACGTAGGGCTTGCACCAGTTAGGAACGTGGGCGTTGGAACGTAGGGCTTGCACCGGTTAGGAGCGAGGGCGTTCGACTGCGTCGGTTTACATGGTGAAACGTGGTACTTACTGCAGCGTCGTTTTAATGATAAAAAATGGATACCATCTTTCCTGCAGGATTTTTGGCAATGAATTTTTTTATCCTAGGTTATGTACAAAGAACATATCACCCTAACGACTGCTTGGAAACTACGGATCGCTTTTTTTCCCATCCTAGCAGCAACTAAAAATTTCACATATTTCACCACTCCCAACAGTCATTCAAAGTCTAGTCTGCCGCACCATCTAAACCAGAAAACATCATATTCATCCAACGTAATGCACTGCCAATTACTATCGTAGTAATTAGAAGCGGTTATTAAGTGACTCTAGAAGAACTGAACCCGGACTCCGACCTCAGCGAATCAAAGCGCTAAGCAATTAACAGAGTTGTCTGGCGTGTGGCTGTCGCACGGCAGGCCGATAGAGCCTCGAGTGGAAAAACCGCGAGATTTTCCTCTTGATCAGTAATGCAATCCGGCTGCCCTCATCAGCTACGAGGGAAGTCGCCACGCATACAGAGTGTATCGCTTGGACTCGTCCATGACCCGCTGCGCTCAGCCACCAACGCTAAAAGAAGGATCGCTCGCACGAAATAACGGCAGATGTACTATCGACCCAGCGTCCTCGGTTAAGGATTGACGCCGCGAAGGAAATAATTGTAACTTTTTATTATTAATTTCACATTATATATAAGTCCAGTGCGTTCACTTCCGGATACCCATTATTGTGTTTAAGGTAAAGTTCCTTTTTGCGTATCCATGAAAGCCATTGGGCCTGGGGCTTGACAATGACTTCCGTATCATGAAGACAGGAGATACATCACACGCTGGTCAGGACGCTCATCCGTCGCAGGCTTTACACCAGCATCAGCTGACGCCCATGTCACGCTTGGGCGGAGTGGGGAACCTGGCGAGGGCTCGAACTCGCGACCACTCAGACCACACTCGAGCATCTTGCCTTGAATATCTTGAAAATGTTTGGGCCGCTATGCCCTGGCCTTACCCTATATTGTTGTTTAGTAACTACAATGTTGATCACCTCGAGGCTTCATCATGTTTATTATCTGTTTATCAAGTTATCTTCGAAACTCTAACAGAAATCTCAGAATTGAAAACTTCGCTTCCAGCATGATAAGACGGTTAACAAATTAACGGCTATGTGTTAAGACACGAACAGAGACTCGCTCAAATGATCAGAAGCGCGTCGCGTCTTAGTTCATGCTGACTTAAAGTACTCGTTTGTGGAGAGTTAGAAAAATCCAAATGCATAAATTATTCTGGAAATAACTATTTTAGGAAACTTATATCACTCAAGATCCCCTTGTTAGTTTTTATTTGTAGCGCTTTTTTTCGAAAATCAATTCAAAAATGTACGTGACGATAGAAAACATGATTGATAGAGATCACAAAAACAACTTGAATCCAAATGTCTCAAGTCCCAAAAACGAGGAAGAAAATTCGGTCTGACCCCACTACCGCAAGCCCAAAACATGTTCACGCTCGACATCGACTCCTGACACTAACGAAAGTGGAATTAGAGCCTCGAGAGGATCATCACTTTGATGCGCCATCCTTTATATCAGCAAAAACATACCGACTAGTTTTTATACGAAGAAAACGACAGATGACTTAAACTATCACAAAAGCTTTCTTTTACGTTACGTTTTCAAGATATAGTAATATCGACGGACTTCGTGAAGGAAACTCTAACAGATTAATTGTCTTCAACACGGGCAGTTTACAGCAATATTTAGGAGTATGTGTATTATTATCTGCTACGGAAAAGAATAAAATTTGTAACACAGATCTCTAACTTCTCTTTCCTTCTCAGCATCATTTGCAAAAGGTTAACGAGATAGGTCGAAAATGAATAGGATTGAGATCACAATTTTTGCATTGTGTCATTCCGATAGCTATCAACGGACAAAATTTACTTGCAGTCTCAACATGACAGCTATGAGACTCTTCTCAACAGTCTCACTTTTGCAATAGACGTCGCGATCGCGTGTCGCACAGAAGGCCTGGGCAGAGGAAGTCAACATGGACGCAGAGAGTGCGAGAGAGAGAGAGGAGCACTCTGGAGCCTCTATCTATGATACGAATATTCTCCCCTTGATGGTCACGTCTCCAGCAATCGGGTAAATGCCAGGCAACATGAAAATATGCTTACGTTGATGCGACTGAGCACAATGCACGAACAATTACAGGATTGATTTTCCCAGAATTGGTCTTTTTCAGTCATGCGACCGCGGCACATCTGAGCCGTGATCCAAGGTCTGGGAGCTAAGCTGCGAGTAATTTAGAACCAAAGTAAATATATGTACGGTAAAAAGCATCGAAATTTGTTTTGCGAACGAACTATAAGGGACTTATTTTCCCTGATATTAATATACTCTATCCCAACTCCATTCAAATTAATCTAAAGAAAAATTCGCATTTGTTGAACAATCGCCAGCAAAAATTGCACATGATCACACCAACATATCGATAGAAATTAAGTCATAGTTTATTCCGAAAATGCACAGCACTTGAGAAGACTTCCCGAAACCCTCTACACCAGCGGCTTGGGTTTGTAATCAACGCAGAGAAAAGATCTGCACCGTCATATCGGTAACGAGCATTCGGGAGTCTAGGGAAACAAGAGTTGCTGTCATTCGGCCGCAAGAAGTTGGAGTTGCGGCCCAATGTAAGAGCACGTATATAGAAGCCGAAACTTTACGCCTTCCTACGCTGCACGACGCATCGGTTGGTATTCTAGATGGAGATGAGGAATAGGTTAGATAATTTCGATTATGGGTCAAACATGGCCCGGAAATTTTGATTTTTTGAAGACGGGACCGACACCCGGGAAACGATCAGTGGTGATACACGAATTTTTCAAACGTACACAAAATCGACACCAACGGTGCAAGAATGGGTGCCGACACGAACATTCGAACACATCTACGACGATATTACACTCCGTAATATACACTAGCTGTATGGCCGTGCGCACAGCGGAAACGTTAAAAACATACAAGATAGATCCCAGAAAGACAATCTTTGCTGGTGCAATCTCCTTTCAGCAATTGCTCTTGTATTTCTTGTTCCTCGCCATGCGCTGTTACGAGCCAAGTATTTCTTGTTCACGGCGCTGCGNTTCACGGCGCTGCGCTGTTACGAGCCAAGTATTTCTTGTTCATGGCGCTGCGCTGTTACGAGCCAAGTATTTCTCGTTCCTGGCGATGCGCTGTTACGAGCAAAGTATTTCGAAATTTTACCAGAAAAAACCTAGCCGCCACGGAGCCACCTCGCAATTTCCAACGGATGGCGCGGTCGTTTGCGAGCGACAGCAGTAATTAGCTGCATTCTTCAAACAGCGGAGGCCTCACAAAATATCAAGTGCTGACTAATGGAACGACACAACGTGGCCAACAATTGGCTAAAATCAATCACACTCGGCGGTACTCGCTTACAGGGCGCAATTTCAATTTTTCACGTGTTCTGAAGTAGAACATAAATTAGCCACCTGGACCTCGAGGAGAATGTCTTAATTAATAAAACTTGCGGGGCACAAAACACATGATGCAATTGTTACTTCATCGAGACTGGTGACTTCGAAGGCTTGACGTGAATTTCACTAACGCACAATCATCTGGAATACACGAAGCCTAATCTCTACTCATTTCAATTTGGAGGAGAAAATCTCCTAGATATTCCTGAACTTCGGATATACGAGCACAAATTCAGAGCCATTAGAGCTAAAACCTTTCAGCAGAAATCAAACAGAGCAAGAAACAAGTGCGACACACAGAGAGGACCGCCGGCATTTAAACGGTCGACTAGCCTTAGATAAAGGAACTAAAATAACCCAACGCACTCAGTTTACGTCGGCCCCTCACCACGACTCGAGAGACTTCATCCCCACAGTCGGCTTCAGAGCAATATAAAATTCATCCTTACTTTTATCATACACTGACTTG
The DNA here is from genome assembly GCA_014899125.1 of Orchestia grillus. Taxonomy (NCBI): domain Eukaryota; kingdom Metazoa; phylum Arthropoda; class Malacostraca; order Amphipoda; family Talitridae; genus Orchestia; species Orchestia grillus. The sequence goes on along the minus strand of VOMN01089716.1, from coordinate 6,363 downwards.
AGTTTATTGACGATTTCTACTATCCAGCGACACGGTCCAATTTCCAACACCCAGCGAAACAAAATCCAATTTGCACCACCGAGCGACACAAAATCCAATTTCCACCACCCAGTAACAAATCCGATTTCCACCACCCAGTGACACAAAATCCAATTTCCACCACCGAGCGACACAAAATCCAATTTGCACCACCCAGCAACAAAATCCAGCCGCCACCGCGCGACACAAACCAACGTAGCAGTACAAGTGAGCCCAAGAAACACAACAGGAGGCCACCGCCTACCACCCAGCGCCTCTCAGGTTACGCGCGGCATTCGAGCGCAGCTGCGGCAGCGGCCTAGGTGACAGACTCGACGTGAGTCTACTGTGACGAATTTCTAATTCATGTTCCACTGCTTTGAAAGATCACGGATGCGAGTAATAATTCATGTGCCGTCAAAGCAAGAATATTGCAATCGATCAAGATTACATAGAAACTAAAATTTCAGAGCCTGAGAAAAAACGATTTATACCGAAAAAATCAGTCACATACAAGGTATGTGTCACATCGGCGTTTCAATCATTAAGACAACAACCTTGAAAATAGGTGTGGACGTCACGTTGAGACTTCCAGCTGTAGCGCTTAATTCACTAACCCATCGTTAAATGTGGTGATAAGCACGTAGGATTAAATATTAACCATAACCATCGTATGATTCTTCGTACATTCCTCATCAAATCAAGTGATTACAGTTGACAGACAGGCTGTGAAATGAGAAAAAATAGTTTTACCTACTTAGAATTATACAGAATGAAGCATTGGTCATTCGAATTTGAGTTGTGATACAATTAAACTAGCAGAAGCGCATTCTATTCTCTACTTTCTGAAACTCTAAATTCACCTATAAGTGATTTACTGACAGTAAAATTGTTAAGAGTTTCCAATTAGATCAACATTAAAAAACAACTGCAATCTCAATCTCTCTGTTGACCGACTTTACAAGGACGCTAGTTTGACTGTCTGAAGGGTTTTTTCGACCGTGAAAATACAAGAAGCTCAAGTTGAAGACGATACTCGTGCCGTAATTTAACTATGACGCAATTGACAGGAACAATACTGATAATGCGATGTCACAGAAAGAAACCCATACCGCTCAGGGTATGGGTTACTCTAAAGCAGTAACACTAACAGCACCAGCAAGAGCAGCATCACAAACAACACCAAATATAAAAACCCTGCAAAAGCATTAACGTCAACACTAACATCAGGAGCAGCATGAACATTGCTACCTGCTATAACAACCCGTGGACTAGTAGCAGCAGCAACAGCAGCACCAACACAAGCAGCAACAGCACCAACACAAGTAGCAGCAGCACCACCACCACGGCCCGGTGGCGCCGTAACCCGAGGCGGAGGAGGACGGCAGATACGCGTGGGAACACAAAAAGCTCTCATTAGGGAGCTAAAATGAGCTGCAGGGGCGCGAACATGACTGCCTGACTGGCGGGGGCCGCATGGCCGCCCTGACGATATGGCACAATTATTTGACATCTCAAGCGTCCGTTCGGGTCGGGAGACCAGAGGTTGGTGCAGAGCGATCGCGTCATTTGGTAACCCACAAGTAATGCTGAAAAAGCTAGTCACTACCCTCGGGTTAGCGAGATTCTTGTCCACAGAATCGTGCACGCTAGATCGGAAATAGCTCGGATGCATTGGCCCGGGACACACATTGCGTGCCGTCTTATTAAAATATCATGCTACGCATTTCCTTCCTACAGGAATCCCTCTCCCAAGGGTATGGAATCCTGGTCTAACGCAGACAAACAAAATGACCCATTCGAGATGAGAAATGATCAAATGAAAGTTTGTGGACATACAAACAGGCTAATATAATTATTTCATTTCGGGTGATAAAATTGGAACCATTTTGAAGTCCGCAGTTGAGCATCAGAATGGAAGCACATCCCGAGCCCCAGAAGCAGTTTGTTCGCCCGCACAGATTTTCATGCAAAAGTCAAAATCGGAAGAGGAGTTTAATCCTTTATCGATCAAGAAGACCTTACAATCCCACTTCATAACAAGCTACTAGGTTTTTGTAGAAAGTTTAGTGTGCTTGCTGCATAAATACATAAGGCGGCCCCTAAATATTTCCCGCAAAGTTAAATGCAGCCTTATCGTAAAAATAAATCGGTCTTCATAGAGTGAAAAGACGACTTTTTCAAAGTCAGCTTCACGAGCATCGATGCAAGGAACTGGAGACGGCGCATTTGAACTCCACAACTCAGCTTCCCTCACCGTCTAAATCTTAGACACGAGGTCACACGTGAGCCATAAACGACTACATTGTGGTGTACTAAAACGCAGCTGAACTGCAACACACAAAATCATAAAATTCTAAATTATGAGGACATAAAACATTATCCAGTCTAACTTTATCATCGCCCCATCGATAAGTTTATAGAATGATAAAAAAATACTGAGGTGGCCAGAATACTCGATAACTATAAAAGCGACACCGGGTGGTTCCTAGAAAACGAAATGAAAGAAATGAAGTATACTAATAACGCACCTCAAACACATGTTCAAATATTCACCGAAAAACCGAAAAGTTCACTTTCAAATCACGCATCAATTGTCTTCCCGCGCTCTGATTGGAGATGAGCTGCTTAACAAAACCGAAATATGGCGTCAACGATTTCTAACTTTTACACGCCACCGAACATTGCTATAGAGCATTTCATGATGCATGTTGGGTGAAATTCGGATGTTAATCCTATGAGTCATGAGCAGATAAGTGGCTTTCTAAATTTGTTCACCAACTGTTAAGTTCCACGTACCAAGTACGAATCAAGCTGAGGCATCCCTATAGGACTCACACGGGTTAAGCAACAGTGATCTAGAGGTGAAATAGCACTCAAGCGAAGCACGCGACGCAAACACAGGATGGAGAGCAGAGTTTGGCCGCTCGCTGTGTCTCAGGAAGGAATGGAACCGAGCATAAAATGGGAAAAGGCAGAGCAAGCGAGGGAGCTTCAGACGGGAAGCGCTTGTCGGAAGTCGTCCCTATAAAAAAAAGGCAGGCACGCCGCCTTCGCTGAATGCGAAACTTGCTTCAAAACTGAGTGTTGAATATGCGCCGCGTTTTTGCCAGTATAAAAATGCGAGAGCGACGAAAAACGAACTGCATGTTATCAATCAGGGCAGAGCACTCCCTTCCCGTTGATGAAACCGAAACAAAAGGGGAACTTATAAAACGAAGAGGAACAACTCAGGCTAAAATTTAGCAAAGAATACTGGACGTTTGAAGTTCTTGCGTAGGATGTGCAAGTGAGTAATCAACCGGAGTAACTCACTCATAACATGGAGAAAAGCTTACAAATCGCATGTATTTGCGGCGCCTGCTCCCGCTGTGGCGCACAGCCCTACAACAACGTGAGCCCCACACGATAACGATCACCTGAGCACGCCGATCACAACGAGACTTTCATCGCGCTTTCTGCCCAATAATTTCCAGCGAAAGCAAATCCTGCGGCTCCAAATGCTCAATAAAACTTGCTCGGAGATCACATTACGGATCCAACCGAGCGCGACAACACGCTACGTAAAAATGGACAAGTTGTACAATCGCTGTCGATATTACGAATTCTCTGAAAAGGTTATAAATTGGTAAGTAAAATACCACAAATTGGAACAAATGGTACAACGAAGTCTCTGAAAGGATTATAAAATGCCAAATATCAAAACTTGAATGGAAATTCATTACATTGTGATGATGTTGAGTTTCCAGAGGGACGCCTGAATATTACGAACGTGAGGGCACCGCGACGACCCTTGTTTGTGGGGCAGAGGAAGATTTTCCGAGCGTAGTCCTACACAAAAAAAAGAGCCGGACACTAAATAAACATAAAAAGGAGTTCATATATTACATAAGTGGAGAAGCACTACTGATACAGATTTACCACAGAAGCTCAAAGTTTCCAAAAACACGTTGTACCTAACAGAAAAAAATCTAAATCTTATTATTTATTTATATATTGGGTTGCAGCCATTTCTTGAGCGCAATAAGACAAAGATAAACTTAATTTATTCGTGAGCTGTAGAGGGAAAAAAATATTTCATTATCTCCAAAACTGATAAAAAGTTCTACAACATGCCCAAAAAAGTCAAACAGCGACCGTGTCATCAAAATATACTCTCACAATACGAGTACAAGATTCGGACGTCATCGAACAGGTCTTTGGTTTCCGTCAGTTCAAAACTACACGATCGTGTTCCCCATAACTTGGCCCACGGGTATACCAATAAAATAATGCATTCCACTGTTACCTTATGGTTTGTTGGTGTGTCGACAATCGTATATTACTTGCGTTTAAGGAGAACACTCAGATTTGACTATTAAAATAACTAAAACCATTAATTAATCCGAGTAAATGGAGACAGCAAAACAAAAAGTTTAACTTCAAAACGCGAAAGGGTCTTCGAATTCAAGCCTAACCTTACTATGGAACAACTGAACTATGAAATAACTGAACTTGAGAGCCTGTTCACATATAGCGCTCATCGCAAGCAACGTGTTAAGAAACACATGCCGAGAACCCTGAAATCGAACTATTTCATCATCCCACACAGTGCCTTGATCAAATCGTGTTCGAAGGCAGTGAGTGTGTCCCCTGAGAAGCGACAAGTCCCATCAGGGGCCCTGAGCCATGAACTTCAATGTTCTACATAGTACACTCCCATGCAAACCTGCAGCCCTCAACAAAAAGTCTACACACACAATCATATTCAACACGCTACCAACACTGTGCATAATTCGGAGAACACTGTTCTATACAAGAACGCGTGATACAAATACAGGATTTATTTAACGGTAGTTTAGACTAGTGATGTGCGGTTAATCAGCATCGGCAAGAATCGGCACTTACTGCAGGAATCGGCATCAGCAGACTGTGACAATTCCCGATTCTATGCCGATTCCCATTATAATCGAAATGTGAATCATTAAAAAGAAAAATGATACTAATTTCATATTATTAGCACGTACAGAAGTTAAGGCTTATTATCGTCTGTTTGTAATTACATGCAAATTTTTCTATCCATCTTCGCAATATAAATTGCTACAAAGAAAATCAATGTGTTCTAAACGCGCTATATCAGCGACACCATATTAGTCAAATGTTGTATAAGCCCATGCGCCTACGTAAACGGTAGTAAAACAATTTTGTATGACACACACAAATGTTTTTCGTTTTTTGCTCCATGAAGTACGAACTGAAGAAACTCCACCACAATAATCATACAAATTTTCCCTAACAAAATTGATTCGCTCATTTAACGGGACTAACACCAAATAAGACAGTCTTTGTTGTGATGAACTTAGGACCATAGCACTTAATAGGCAATATACTTGAGCCCACATTGAGCCAAAACACACTCAGCCCCACACACGCAGTCCACATCTCAGCCCCACACACGCAGTCCACACCTCAGTCCCACACGCTGTAAGGGCACAAAAATAATCACAAATATCAGCCTAACTCACACTTAGGAACCTCGAGCGCAAAAACGATCACAAAAATGAAGGTGACACTCAGGTGTGAACGAGGTAAGACGGTCCCTGATGTGAACGAGGTGGGACGGTCCCTGATGTGAACTAGGTGGGACGGTCCCTGATGTGAACGAGGTGGGACGGTCCCTGTCAGCGCGACAAGCCACTCGAGTTCTGGCTCGACCAGGCAAGGCACCCACCGTCGAGACCGACAAAGAATTGTTCCTCGTCCGAAGTGAATCACGAAATTAATTTTAGGAGTGGATCATGGTACTGAATTATCAGGGATTCTGGTAAAGGCATAGGTGTAGCTTTCGGCGAAAGTTTGTTTCGTTTATAATTTTATTACGTTTGTTCATTTTGTAGACCGATCAACTTCATATAAAACGCTAATTCAATGTCGTAAACTAGTAACCATCTGAAAAATATATTTACTTTGCCATTATTTTTCCAAAGAATAAAGATTTTATTCAAAATTCCGTACTTACGCCGGTAACTCAACTAAACACCCCACTATTGCAACTGAAAAACACCAACATGGGCACGAGTCATTGGAAAAACAAGACTCACGCAACCAGCCGCACACGATCAGCTAAACTGAGCCATCAAGAACAATTTCATCCAACAATTACGTTGAGAAAAACATGACAACTCACACAATCTGCGGAGGTAGCGCCCCAACGGTCGGACCACGCAAGCGGGAGAGCACGCGATCGATTACCCAGACGGAGCGATTAAGACGCAGACGCAGTCCACACCTCAGCCCCACACACGCAGTCCGCATCTCAACCCCACACACGCAGTCCACACCTCAGCCCCACACACGCAGTCCACA
>VOMN01089712.1:0-10460 GCA_014899125.1 Orchestia grillus | reverse complement strand
GGTGTGGTTTACATTCAAAATCGGCCCTTACAATTTGACCACCCTTTATTATGCCGTTTTGCGTGAGTTCTCGCTAAAATGTCCATTATAGCAAAGCTACGATCAACGTAAGCGGAACGTAATGTTTTCACGTATGTCGGACGACTTATGATAGTATTGATCATCCGACCCCTGATTATTTTTATTTTGTTGATCAACGTTTAGGTCGCCGAAAGCGTAGAAAGATTTCTCGAGTTCACAGACTGTTTCAAATGTTTTTTCGATAAATTCCCATGTCAGACGGAGTGATACTGAGAGGTGCCAATAAGGACTTCCGAGAATAAAGGATTTATGTTTGCTCACCTGTACGTTGAGCCTACAACGTACAGGTGAAGGATTTACAAGGATTTTTGCTTGTTCTACACCTACAATGCTTAGGAATAAATTTATTTAATAGTGCAGAGGTGATGCACAATGCAACCATTGTTCAATACCAAAGTACTAAGCAGTCACACAGTTCATTTCAGTTACTGTCAGCCACGTAAGAGTCTCCTGTACTGGGGGCGGACTGGTTAACGTGGTAGCCTCATAGCTGAAAAGTAAGGGTTCAATTCCCGCCGCAGGCACTGATTTTCACGTAACTATAAAGTGTTTTTTTTTCGAAAAGGAAGCTTAAACCTCACATTCCTCGATCTCTTACGAGTCAGTAGTTATAATGCATTCATAACCCAACGGTACAACGTGTTGGAATTAAAAAAGGTACTTTGAAGGTACTGTTCAGCGCAGTAAACAGTTCAGTACAGTTTGTGCAGCGGACCTGGGGCAAAATTTAACTAAATTATTTGTAACGAACCATTTATTAATCTTTCAAATGAATAAATATTTTTTGGGGGCAAATGTCACGCGATACCAGAACACAAAGTTCTCGTTGATTGTTGACGACATTAGGGGGCGTTGGGCCTAAGTGTCTTGCAATGCCTCGGCTGATGCAGCTCTCCACCACTTCCCCCCCTGTGGATAGACATGATTTCCATGTCTATGAACTTTAATCTTTCACTGTAATTAATATCTCTTCCCGTAAGGTTTCGCACGAGGTCTGGGAGACGAAGAACTGAATAGGAACTACAATGCGTAAAAGATTTCGTTGAGAAGTTATCCAGACCAAATTGTGCCGAAGGTCGTCCGCCCGCGATGACTATTAATTTGATAACAGCGCTCTGTCGGCGGGAAGCAGAATTCGAGCGTAATGGCAACATTTTAATGCAATTTTTACGAAACGGGCCGAAATATGGCGGATTAGCGCAAGTGCAGTCATGGAGCGTGAACACCCGCTAACTTTGGTCTCACAAAGTTAGCGGGAATGTCGTCTGATTAACGATTTGTTCTCGCGAGCGGTCAAAAACAACGAGCGAATTGCGACCGGATGTTGGGATGAAACTTGGAGTCCGTTGGAGGCTGTGTACATGATGCCTTATGCGCTTGCGGGCCTGATATGCGTTGCACTCTGTTGATACCAGTGGCTCGCTGCTCTGGGCGTAGGATATTAAAAAATTTTATAGGGTTGCATGCAGTATTGCATTATTTACTGTGTTGAAGATTTCAATTTTATTCAAACTTTATGGCAATGTCTCATTATTTGCAAAATATTTCTTTCCGCTGGTTCATATACAGTACAACCTAAAAAGAGTCAAGCCCTCTGATTTTGAATTTTTCTATTTTACGATCCGTACAATACAAAAGATAGTCAAAAAGTCCTCTGACAAAATGTGTAAAAAGTCTATTTTTCACATCATTGTTCTCTACACGAGACCCGTTAATGTCTGTAAAATTATGTAAGACTTATGTTTTCGTTGATAAATTTAATCTTTGTAGAACTGCTTTTGCAAAACATTGCACACTTGGAAATTTTAATAGTCAGAGACATACGGACATTACGAGTACTACATAACAAGTCAATTATTCACGTTGTTGGTTGGTAGCTCGTTCGATCTAAAGCACCTTGGGACTTTAACCGATGAAATTATTAGTTCTGCAAACTAAACTCTTTTCAGTAGAGGATCTACCAAGAATATTGAGTACAAATCATAAAAACTACAACAGAACATCAACACATAAGGTTGTCGAGCCCGAAATTGCAGCAAACTCTCCTGATGTTTACCGTGCTGCACCACAGTCGACGGCTGCTCTACACAAATCTGTTCGACTGTATTTCATTGCCAATTTAATTTTGTTTAGCAGCAGTGGTAAAATTCTTAGCGATGTTTCAACATAGTGTGCTGCTATGAAAAGTCACGCATGGGAAACAGTCTACAAACAACACTCTCCTTTCTAGTTTGTTCGCTGCATCAGTTTTCTCAACACTCACCGCCTCCAGATCAGGGTTCTGAAGTGGTGTCAGCCTCGATGGCACAAACGTGTTCTCTTGCCTCTTTCATTTACCACGTGCGTTTTATTACGCTCGCACTATTTTATTTAGCTCTCGGCTAGGCGGAATGTTGCAAACAGTGCTAACACGACAGTTATTCGCTCGGTTGCGCCAGTTGCCACAGCTGCCGTGCGATCTGTTGGCGGGGGGGAGAGAGATTTGGTGGTGGGGGTTAACAGCTTATTTTTTGTGCTGTGGTGAGGGGATAGGTGTTCTGCGCAAACCCTTGCTCTCCGGTGAGGGCGACCGCCTTCGCTTATCCCGGCATCACCCCCGAGTTCCCGAGCCACTGCAGTCCTTCCAGAGCACGAGCTCGTACGACGGTGAGCACTGGGGGGCTGTGAGCCAATCTCAAGGGAGTCAGGTTGCCTAAAAGGGGCAGAGGGTTCTGTCTCTTTTTCACGTTTGCTGTTTCCCGAGGAGGTTTTTGGTGTTTTATTTAGTGCTGGTTTGCTGCTCGCTGGAGGTCAGGATACGGGCCCTCGCGTACTCTACATCTACTCGACGACTGTAGTGAGTTCTATGATGAATTGAAGACAGAGGATCGATCTGGTGGGAGCTCTGTGAGCCTCCCTGTGAGGGAGTAGAGCTTCCTGTTTGAGATGACAGTGAGTTACCTTTCTGGGAAGGAAGAGATCTTCCTTGAGGCGATTCCGAAGATTGTCCACTGATAGGATCGGTATCTGTGGGGCTACGAGCATGTTGGGTGTCTAGTAAAAAGTCACGAACTTCTTCGGGGAAGTCTATCGAGACCTGTATTTGAATTACTGTGCTGGTGTACTGCGGTTGGTTATCACTGTGATCACGGGCAACAGCTGCAGCTGTGTGTTCGTTGGTTTACCGAGCAGGGCCACCAGATATAACAGATGTGAATGGGGCATTGAATCTAGCATTGGCGCTTGGCTTGCCCATAGTTAATGCGTTCTTTTGTTTGTATGGCGAGTATTTCTTGCTCTATTTTGTGACAGTGACATTTTTGGTTAGAGGCTCTGCGGCCCTCCTGGTAGTTGGCCCATCTTGAAGGGAGAACACATGGTTGACCGTGCGCGTCAGCGCCACAACAGGCACAGGTTTCTCTTTCCGCTAGACAACTGCAAGCAATATGGCCAAATCGCTGGCGGCAGCGGCGAGGTCGCGGAATGTATTCGCTTACAGTGCATTTAAGCCATCCAACGAAGACCTCTGTCGGCAGGCTGATGCTGTCAAACATATGTAAGGGTGTCAAATTTTCGTGCCGTCTTGTCTTTAGTTGATAAATGGCAGTTGCATGAAATGGACGGAGTTCTTGAAGTACTTCATCGGAAATTGAAATCGGTTATGGAAGTAGATGGTGCCTTTTGATTCGTGGAGTTGGCCATGTGGGCTAACCTCAACTGGTACTCGGTTCAGGGAAGAGAGTTCCATAGTTCTAGTACTTTGCTCAAGAGATGCTACTTCTACCAAGATGAAACCGTCTTTCAGCTCAGATAGGTGCTTTGGCCGTCCTCCCAGTTGGGTTATAAACTCTTTATTCGCTTTGATCATATTAACATCAGCAAAATTTCCTCCAATCCTCTCTGTCATGGTTGTACTTGGGGCAGCACAGCCTCGGGCATCATCGGGGCTCGGGATGAAACAAGGGGGTAAATGTGAATGAACTGGCAGCTAAGAAATTTCAGAAAATCCAAAATCAACCAAGGCATGTGTTTTTGTTGGTGGACGAAGTAAGAATTCGTCCAACCGTGGCTTTTTCACGAGGTGTGTTGAGTGAGAGGGCCCAAAATGCTCATGCCTCACTAGCAACATCAATGTTTTGTGTCATGATGCGATGTATCGAAAGAAGATCCAGTATTTTATTAGTTATTGATGGCCGGGTGGCTGGAAAAACGTGCGAACAACAGTTTTCCTACGACGATGAAGCGCCTCTAGTGCACACTGAAGTGGGTGACTTCATTAAGTCTCCAGAGGTTCATCGGCATAATCCTATCAAAGTATTACATCTCCTATTATAGCCGGGAATGCAACTACATAGATAATTATTGCACATCCTACTCAATCCAACTCATGGTACATAGGAATAGATTATCAGCTTACCTCACTTCTTTGGTCTTCACTAATAACTACCAATACATGGATCAGACGGTACATAGAAATAGGGAAATTATGGAAGTAACCATAAATTAGAATAGCACAGTTCAGACAGCGTAGTAGAATAGAGCTAGAGTTAGGCGAAGTACACTCATATGAACCTGTACGATACGTATATACACTGACACCACCAGTACATCCTGCGTACTCGATGGACTTTGAAAAAGTACCGACTCACCGCCTGGTCTGTACGTGTCGCGCGGAAGCTCGCGATGTTGCCAGAAACATTGCTTAATGTAAAGACTTCTAGAAATATTCCCAATATATTACTCAAAGCAATATCGAATTGGTGACGTATGGATTGTGTATCGTCGAGAAGATTAGCCAAAGAGTGTTGGTCAGAGTTTGATCATTCAGTTCATTATAAAAAAATTCGATGACATTGACACAGTGAGCCAAATGCCGACACTCAACAGATGTTCACTTGAGTGAATTCCATAATTTAGGGAAAGACCAGCATAAGAATAGGGAGCTTTTCCAGATATCAATCCAGAAGGCTCGCATGTCGGCTCAATATTTATTGTCATTCGATAAGCCAATTATTTTAAATGTTTCAGTGGATGTCATCATGGATTTTAGTAAAAAAAGAGTATCAGGGGCGAGTCTGTAATCTATAACAAATACTTATCATTCGCTGTGATTTTCTAACAGCTTCAAATAATAGTAACTTTTTTCTTATGTTGTGTCGTCATAAGCGACCTTTACTGTACGGTGGAGCGTCACAATTCAATTTCTGAATAGATGGAGAGAAGTTGGTCAATGATCTAGTGTGATTATTTTCCTGATAAGTTTAAAGCTTAATTTTGGTGCTTACGCCGAGGCTGATGGGAATGATGCGACGGCAGTTCTTACTTATTTTTTCGAATAATTATTTTTAATCACCGGCAATCGTCAATCTTCGGAGAGTTTTTTGGAAAAAGATTTCCAACCAGAAATGCGCGACATGAAGGTTTAAATTTCTTGAAGGTAATTTATCCTAACTTCATCACCAGGGGAGCTTAACAGGGCTTGGAGTTTTATCTTCGGCAGGGTTTGAAAGAGAGGCAAGTTTTCTATCTTTATTGTACAAATTGCTTGAGCAATTGGTGATACAATTTGGTGACGATCGGAAAATTAACAAGTCGATGAAATCGGTTAGGGAGATGGCGGAGAGGTAAATTACAAAATTATTTAGCGAAGTCGACGGAGAGGCCAGCCAAACCCTTCGCTTCGAGAATCGATCTCTTCTGTGTGTTTGTGCTCTTTCTGCTGCAGCTGGGTACTACTTTTGGAGGGTGAGGAATACATCCGGTTGTCGCAAATCTCGAATTCTTACGACATACCATCACAAGCTTAAATATTCTCTACTTATTCAAGTCTTGAATCGATGAACATTCAGTGTTGGAACGGAATTCCAGCTGTAATAAAATATGTCACAAGTGAAAGAGTTTAGCTCGAACGTAGTCGACCCGATCGTTCATGAAATTCCTAAATAATAAGAAAGACGCGACAATATGAAAACTTCGAAAAGAGGATCCGCTTAGTGATGGGATGGGTCGTATGAACTTTACTAAAAGATGAAAATAACTCTCCTCATACTTGGTATCGACGAAGTGATGCTAATAGGGTTAAATTTGTTAAATTAAGAACATTATAATAAAAATGCCTCCGCCAGCAAAGCCAGGTTATCAGCCGTGCATGTCTTCCTTATAGTAGTACATGGGCCAGAACCATGGGCTGAGAGCAAAAGGCAAATAACATAATTCTTGATATTTAAAAAAAGCTGTTTTAGAACCGGAACCGGAGCCAAAATTCAATAAAATCGTGGCTTCGAAGCCAGAGTCAAAATATTTTTCTCCGACTTCATATTCTCCGCTAATGATAAATACTGCTGCTTGCGCTGGAAATAACTACGGAGCCTTGGGGCGCATCCGTGCCTCAAGCCACACTAGCAAGTACGGACACCAGCAGCATACCTCATCTAGTGGAACTCTGGGACCCTGCATGTCTTCCCAGTAGCATCAAATCCCTCAGCACCATAACGGGTAAGCCGCTACTTTATCAATTCCACCACGTATTACCGTTGGGTTTTCAATGCCTTATAACTACTGACGTGTGAGGGATGCGAGGTTTAAGCGTCCTTTTCCAAGGGAAGCACTTCCTGGTTACGTGAAAATCAGTGCCTGAACCGGGATGCGAACCCTAACATCTCAGCTGCGAAGCTATCACGTTAACCAGTGCGCCATGGAGCCGAATCATCCTACAACACATCTCCTGAGGGTCCGTAAGGACGCCACTTCGCTAAGGCAACGTGTGACGTCCAGCAGCACAATGCGGTCCCTCAGTCAGCATCGCACGGCTCCTGGGCCGGCTCTGACGACACAACCTAATGGTGTCAATTGTCCACACGAAATGCTGGTTCCGGTTAGGGCTCATACATGACAGGAGAATGAAATAAGAAAACACAGCTAAGACGATCAACTGTACAAGATAACGAATGTAACACAGGTTATTCAAAGACTAAGGTTAGATTATTCATACAATCAAAAAAAGTAAACAGGTAAAACGTCAACAATAACAACAAATTTTAGTCACCTAAAATTGAATAAAATAGGGGTAAAACTGAGCTCAATGTGCTTGTATCCTAATTGACTTTTTTAGGAAAACCCTCTCCTTCTGTTCACTACGCCGTGCCAGGAAGTTCTTTTTGGTTGGAAGGCAACTTTTCACACGGGATCAGACCCACCTGATACTACAACCCGTGCGCTGGGTAGTAAACAGTAATTCTTTCCAACAAACAACTGCGAAAGGGCCACCACATATACTCGAGTGAAATTTGTGGAAACCGAATGAACTCAAATGACTAGGAGCTAAATAAGGCCGACTGACTAGGGTATACGTAGCATGACATCACAGACCCGCACTGTTGACTAGATGCATTTCAAGGACAAGAGTTCTTCGGTATCTCATGATTCAATCCGCAACTGAGGCGTAAAATTAAAATTAATGACTAGAGATTAATGACTAGAGTTCAATGACCTGACCAATTACTCACATCAAGATTTGGCTTCTGAATAATCGAGTCTAAGACTACCCACACACGCATCATTACAAGATAGTAAGGCAAAACTTGGACTGAGCAGCACTGTTGCCGCGCTCGTTCTGAACGTGCGAACAGGTACAAAAAATGCCAACGTAGCAACGTGACACTGCGACGGGAAGAAAGGAGATATGTATTGCCTGATGGCCTTGACATAACTGTCAACTAGGACAATCACATTAAAAGTAGTAGTAATGGTATAGATTGCAGTGCTTTAGTGACTCAGATTATGTCGCACCGAACCGAGCGACGAGGTATATTTAGTGTAAATTGCAAAAAAACGGGCTTATATAATCACAAGGTTTGTTCTCGTACAGGATCCCTGCTTATAGTAACAATAAGTTAAATATGAAGAGGAAGAAATGACAATAAAGAGGTGTGATAACTGAAGCAAGTAAAGTGGGCAAGAAAGACCGAAGTCCCGAAGGCCTACCTATGCTGAGATAACCTAAATACTCTCCTCGGGTAGCCAGTCCCCATAGCATACGATAGACAAACCTAACTAACCTAACCCTACTCCCTATCCCATTGCCCCTTGAGGGGCATAATCAGAATAACAACGCTAGTCAAATATTACTCAAGTGATAAAATTTCCACTAAGATTTCGGCTAACAAAAACACCATGCCTAAAAAGTGTGTAAAAATTTACAATCAAGATCTGACAAAATCGTCATTTTTAGACTTCGCAAGGAAATTGCAGGCAGCTTAAAAATTAAGAAGCGAACTACATTGCCGTCCACACTGCCCCTCAGTGTCTGGTGCTAGGCACATCCGTTAAGGGAACAGCGGATGGGGCACAAATGTGCGTCAGTGGGGACGATGCATCAACGCGGTCTGACGTCAGGATGTGAACATATAAATGAAGCGTGGTAGGAAAGACACACACTCCATCTTCAATTCCAGGTATGAAAGTAAAGAGGATTTTCGATTACACAACCACACCTAACAGGATAGGTTTCTTTAATATAGATAGGCCAAAAGGAAGTTTAAATTAAGTGAGTTCAAGAACTCTAAGTAAGAATCAAAAATATGTTGAGAACAAGATTCCTCAGCAATGGAGACAGCTAGACGTCCCTGCAGCAGAATCCAGACGCAGCAAGAACACCTCAGATGGCATTTGCTCTTATTATATCCCTCTACAATCAAAAAAGAAGTGATTGCACTCATACACGAGATCACATGGGTGACGCAACAGGCATCAAACAAAAGGGAGAAACACGAAACTTTTCATAGCCACTTAAATATACTGACTGGGGTCACGCAACAAGTGTGCATCAGCTGCAGTACATCACCTTTAGGCGATCTGAAGAGCTCTAAATTTCATGGCACTCATGACTTAAGCCCCACTGACGTCCCAGTTAAAGTCCATTACCTTCTCTCGTTAAAGAGCACCAAGGGGCTAAGGTAGAGGCTCAAGATGCTGCATCTACTACTTCTGAACAAACATTAGATGTTGAAGAACGTGAATAAGCATCGGCGAACGTGAATTTATTAAAAGTAAAGCAGGAACGACTGCTGTCTCAGCGTAGCTCTGGAGCAAGCAGCCTGAAGCTATTCCTAGGTCATTATGTACTAGTTTGTGAAGAATTAAAGCTGATATTACCCAGAGCAGCACAACCGTACTGAAAACATAATTTTGAAGAAATAAAAGCACTTCCTTAACGAAGCGAGCGATCTGTATGCGACTGTCAAGGAGGTACTGTACACTGTGGTGTGGAAAAGGAGAACGAGCCATGTTCAATTGAAGCACATAAATCATCGCCAAGAGGGTGGAGCTCTTCTAAAAGTAGTACCAGCCCCTCGCTCAGCAGGTCTTCCTCCATCAGTAGAAGTGGAAGCAGAAGTAGCCACGTCATCCGTAGGCATGGCGGTCTCTTTGTAGCTCTTGTCCTCCTTCTTCACGGTATTATAGAGCGGCATGCCCATAAACATCGGCACAGGTTGGTTGTTCTGCGCACAGAAGCGAGGTTCAGTTGCTATAGAACAACGCAGGTGTTCTACAATACCAAACAAATACAATACACATTATGTAGGTAATCTCCACGCATATTGATTTGATAAACTGAACCTTCAACATTGAATGATCATTGAATGGGCGCTCATAGAGGCAACATATACTTCATCCTTGCATGAGAAACAAATATTCGTGCCGACACAAAAGCACAATCATGCAATGAGGCTCTCCCCAAAATACTGCCTTTAGAGTCCAACGAAATCGCCCATAACTAATGTAATAACTTTAACACAGATGACAGTGACGTGAGTGAAGTAAGCGTGTCCGTATAAGAGGCTCAACGCGCCTACTCAACTTTCACACCGTGGATGACGGTACGAGTAGGAGGTGGTGTTTTGATCAAAACCTGGGCGAGTTCAATGAGCCATGAATTGCGTCGTCCTGGCCTTGTTACATTACAAACCACACACCATACACTACTCAGGAAGATACTGCCGCTAGGAGATGACTCGCATCGCATACGAATTCAACTTGCGCGGACTGGAGATGCTGCGATTGTTACGTTTCATCATATTTTGGGATTTTTCTAAAATTGCGATAGTATGAAAAAGGTAATTAGTGTCAGGGCACAGACAGCAGAACAAAATGCAGTAGCTGAGGTTAATCCTTTGAATATTACTGGGATACCTAAATCTCAGCTCAATTTTTACTCAATCAAATTAAGAATTAAATTTCCTCTGCTAGGGAACTGTGAGAACTGTCTAGGAGCACCAGATAAGAAGGAATGTTGAGTAAATGGCATCACGCTACCTGAACACACGAAAGATCGAAATTGGTCATTGAAACTTTTGTGGAAAATTCTGGTGTACGTGCCAGGGTCACAACGCAGCGAGGAC
>VOMN01089704.1:0-27310 GCA_014899125.1 Orchestia grillus | reverse complement strand
GGAGGGGGTTGTACGCTTAGCATTGCGGGGGGTACGCTTGATATTGTGGGTGTGCACACACGGGAGAACTAATTGGAATGCGTGACTGGACTCCTGGTGCTTTTGTTTGTTTTTTTTTGCTCTTACAGCGCCGTTATTTATATTGTGGCTGGTAATGCGTGGTTTGGCTTCCTTCCTGAACATATTTTTGTTTTTCTACCTTACTTCTAATCTTATTGCATCTTTTTCCCTGATGTTTATTTTCATTTGGTTCCATAGCCTTTCGACTGGTCCTGAGGCCAGTTGATTCAAATGGTCGCATAGTTTGAACACTATTATTTCTTCTTATGCCATTTTCACTTGAAGTTTTTTCAGTTTTCGTAGATGTGTTTACTGAGTTGTTGGTAATCTCGACCATTTATGGAATGGATTGTACATTCATGTTTTTTTCTCTGACCCTTCTTTAATGGATAGTCAGCAACGTCTATGTCAAGCCGTTACTACATTAATCCATTAATTAAATTTCATTGAAATAGTGGCCGCGCATCTAAACTAAAGTCATGCCAGTGAAGTCAGAAGATGCGTTAGAGAATAGTATGACTTCTTAGTCAATCAAAAATTTTGCTCTACCGTGTTGCGAGTTTTAGTTTCACACGAAAAAAAGTTCCTTTAATCTTAACTTAATTGCTCTGAACAAATGACCAGCTGCCTGACAAGACTGTAGAAACAAGAGGAAATTCATCATCTACACCTAAACACATGCTAGCTGTCGTGCGCCACGGTTCATTTCAGTACTCTACGACCACTTTGATGACGTAAAGCTGCGTTGTCTCGGCCCTACTTATTGATCGTAACTTTGACGGAGAAACATAGTCGAGCTGCGACACTCTTGGTTGGGATATATGCTGTGGATGTGACACTCTGCTCCGGGAAGTAACCCTCGGCTTCAGAGCTCTGTTTACTGACCTCACAACAGTTGTTGAGGGGAGACTGACTAACAGCATGGAATGATTTGTACCGATATTAGAAAGGTTTTATTCTTGATCTGTCCAAGCGCATTGTTTAACCTTTTGTGCCCTAAGAAGACGTATGTCTTCCATTTCAAATGTTTATTTCGAGATAATTACTGGCACCTTTGACACATACGTGTCTTCTCTCAAAAGGGTCAAAAACTTCCTGATTTTTTATGAAGACTCCTAAGACATGCTTATATTTCCTATCTATAACAAGAAATGCATCAACATATTAATTTGCACATGTGAATTAATGCAGGGTATGAAGTGCTAATGTCCTCATGCGTGCAGGTCTCAGCCTATGCAACCCTCCCAAGAAGCACCCGCAGCGCCGTCGCTCCCAAGAGGGCCTCCACGAAGAAGAGGCAGATCTGAGAGCACCAGGCCTAGGCCTAAGTCTATGGTGAGTTTCGGTCTCGTGTCGCTAGTAGCTTGGGGTGGGGGGTCGTTGTGAGGACTGGCGTTTCCGATCAGGTACTCGAATGTTGGTATTTGCAGGGAATATTACGCTGAAGCTACTCACATGCGTTAGTATTTGCAGGGAATATCACGCTGAAGCTACTCACATGCGTTAGTATTTGCACGGAATATCACGCTGAAGCTACTCACATGAGTTAGTATTTGCACGGAATATCACGCTGAAGCTACTCACATGCGTTATTATTAAGGTGCTGAGTTTTCTACTTGCTGTTCTGCCTGATCTCCTTATGCCACCTTGTCCAAACCTACCGAACGAATTTTGAAGAAACCTACCTTAATTTTGTTAAAGAAAAAATAGCCTGGCTAGTGGTTATGCCCTCACGCCCGAACTGATCAATTAAGTTCGCAAGGTGAAGCTTTTGTTTCGGAGAAATTCTTTGATGTTTTGGCTCCAACTAAATGCCGTTTTGAGTGAAACTCTGAGTGTTTTACCACTGCCGCTGGTCGGTGAAGCAGGCATAGATTCCCCATTCTTAATAATCCACACCAAATAGTCCTTTCTCTCCGCTCTCCCAGGATCCCATTTCATGTGTGCAGGATGACGGACTAACTAATAACCTAATGGTGCACAGATCAACACTGGGGACGTACGGGAGGCATACATGGCAACTCAGCGGCCGCGGCTCAACACACTCTCGGGCGGTCGTCCATCGGCCACCGTCGCGAAGCCTGTGACGCGCCCTAAGCGCACCCCTGCCACCAGCACCACCTCGTTAGAGGACGCCAGGGCCTACCTCGCCACGTCAGACACCGAGTGAATGTGCAATTTGGGCGGGCACTGGGTTTTTAAACGAAGGCTTGAGTTGGTTCCCAATCGTGTTGGATTTGAGGCAGTATACATAGGTACATCTCATGACTGTTTATTATCTTCCGTGCTAGAGCCTACTTTGCCACGAGTGAAAATCTCGAACTTGGTTTTCTAATCGAAAGCTTGATATTTTTTCGAGTCATTTAGCATCTTAGACCGAATACGAACATCTCGTAGCTATGTATTTTTCACAAACACTTTGTGAATGGAAGCACTTCCTATCACTGAGCAAATTCCATTAGATAATAGTCGAAGAATCTAGTGTATTGAACGCCTATAGCCGGAACAAAATATCTTCAGTGTTGTTCGACTTTTTTCAAATATTTTTTATCTGCTTACGCTAACTTACGATTTTATCATGATGTGAAAATAATTACTCATAATAATTTAGTTTTTGTGTTCAAATTAAACTAGGCGGTCATGGTTTATCTCGGTCCTTTTGACTCAAAGAGTTCCGTGTATTAATTTTCTGTATTGTGATTAGTCGAATAACTAATATCATGATGCTCATAAATATTACTTAGTTATATTGTGTGGCTGTGTCTCACAAGTCCCAACTTTGTGGAACATAATTATGGCATCCATCAGACCTCTCGGACTTGGAGTGTAATTGAAATACAGACGTTTCTTGTTCTCACCTCTCACTGTTCTAAATGCCCCTTGTGTATCACTGCTGAGCTCTCTTTAGCCTCTGACTAATCGGGAGTTTCACTCTCCTTGCTATTAAAAGTTGTCAGAATATGCAATGCATTTCAACTAGTTATGGGAAGTTATTATTTCACGACTAACCTATACTAAGTAAGAGCAGCAGCAAACGTTTTAGGTTCGCATCTGGATGTCTTACAAATACAGTAGCCTGTTGGAAGAATATAAAGTAAGTTTCTTGAATTATATCGAACACAGTGTCACTGTACCTCGTACTGCGTCTTCACGATCTCAGGCATTGTGTTGTCCACGTTTTATACTCTTGAGGAATTCGACAACTTCAGGTCCTTGCGCTGTATTCTCACCTTCTTTGGGCAACAAAATAGTTCTAAAATACGAGTTTTAGCTTTTCGCTGTATCTTTTTTTTTTAATAAATGAGTAGTTTTTTTATAGTATACTATCCGCGTGTAATTACGAAAGAAATGTTGCTTCATTTAAGCTGCTCGTGGAAGTACTCACACTGAACAAGCAATGTTTTACCGCTCGAACCAGCATTACAGGGTGGGGCAAAAAGTCCCCCTTACGCCCGAGTTTGGGGGAGCAATTAAAAAAACTACGGAACTCGCAGTCCTGATTTTTTGTTAAATTCAGTACATCATAGTTTTTTTCATACGGTCTCAACAAGGTGGCGGCCTTTAGCAGCCAATTATGATGCAGCAATGCACTGATGGCGTTCCTTTTGCCCCACCCTGTATTTTAAACTGATTTTAACTTGACTAACTTTCAAGTTACGAGCTGCTAAGCTATGCGGCCGCCTCTGCCTTTATGCGGCCGGTTTTGAGTTTTCATGTCAATTTTCCTTAGTATTGTATTTATGTGTGTACCCTGAGTCTGTCATTTTCTTGAGTCTCTAAGTGTTATGTTCCGACGACGGTCCAGAAGCTTTCGAGGTTTTAACATTTCCAACTGCAACATGGGGGATTATTCTTCTTTATTTTACTCATGATAATTTTGGATTTCAATTATAGTTTCCTTCGAATGAGCAATAGGTATTTTATCGTTTTATCACCTTCATAAAGCCTGGAGTTGGAAAAGGCCTTCTTGATATTAGAATTTATCTCTCTAAGAGCCTCATTCTCTCTGAACGAATACAAGTATTGACTAGTCGTGAGGTTCTTTCTTTTAATTCGCAGTGAGGCCAAAGTTGCGTTCCAATATAATACCCAGTCTTTCTGCTCACCCTGATCATGTATAATTATCAATAATTTTAGCCGCCGAAGCGCAAATATCGCCGCCGGTTACTTGATTATCGACGGAGAGGTGGAAAGTTCTAGACTATGTACAGTACAGGTCACCCTCGAAAGTTCTTGCTTCCGTAATTCTATAAGAGGCCGAACATTTCTACATTTTTTGAGCTCTTTAGAAACTTTGCTGCGACACAAGGAAGGGAAGTCATTGGTGATAGGGGTTTTTGCAGGTCATAATACTCTTGAGTGTTTATTCGAATAATTTCGCTTTCTTCTGCATTCATCTCTAGCTTAGGTGTGCTCGTAGGTTTGTTTTAGGTGGTTTACATGGATCTTTGCTGATTTTTTTGTATTTAGATCATCCTTTGCGCAGTCGCAATTGTTAATTTGAAAGAAGATGGATTGCTGTTAGTGGAATGGTGTTCTTGCTGGTTTGACCAATTGTACCTATAAGCTTTTATTCGCTCATCTGCTTATCTTTAGCACATAATTCCCTTCTGCAGGTTTGCGTATTATTACTACATTCCGTTGGTGTTCATATGTCATTATGGTGAGGTCTTAGAATAGTGGTGCAGTAGTCACGAGGTTCAGAAAGGTTTGGAAGTTATCCTGACTTTTCTGGCGAACGAGACTTCGACACCTTCGTGTGAAGATGCCATTTTCCTAGAAGTAAATTGGACTATTGGTGGGTCGCATCCTACGGAACGTGCTGATTGGCTATCAGCTGCTTCTTATTTTGATCTCCTCAGAGCATTTGCTTGGTCTAGATTGTTCGCTTCCATTTCTTGGTACGAATTGAGTTGGTGGAGTTATCTGAATCCTTTAAAGTTTGTTTAACAAAGTGTTTGTACTGCAAATTCGATTCAAGTGCGACTATAAGTTTCGAAGTGAAAATTCTAAAGAGTTTTTTGCGGAAATTTTTGCTCGTATATTTTCGGATAAAGTTAATATACTTACCACAGGCTGTGTTGAGCAGGTGGTGGTGCCGTGCGGTCAGCAGGGTATCATGGCAGGGGCTGCTCTGCATCGTAGTATCGTTGTTCAAGTGCTTATTATAGATATAGAATAGGAGATCTAGTTCTATTGAGCCATTGTGATTTTACTCTATACACTGCGCTTGCCTTTTTCTTTGTTTTGTTAAGAAAAAGCTTAAGCTCACCCCTTTGGAGTTGACCTCGTTATTCTCTGCATGCACCTCAGAATAATTGCATTGATTGAGTTTTTGATGATCGCATCGACTGTTATTTTGAGCATTTCACGTGAGATCTCTACTGCTTATGCGCTCTCCGAAGTGGTGCTGCTTGCGTCAACTCCGTGTCGTGATGTCGGCCGCGTCCCTTTTTACTTTTACAAAACGTGTCACAAAAAGATGTGCCATGAGCTGTAGTTTGTTTTGGACGAGAAAAACTGGTGAAGTATTTTCAGATGCGAGGCTACCAGTCTTGTAGAGGAAGTGTGAGTAATGCGTGTCTTATTGTATGTTTTTGACTCAAGTTTTTATTGCTTCTTAACGCATTTGCTCTGAAGTCGTCAAAATGCCAACCTCCGTTTAAGTTTTTCTGAGATAAAAGCTCTTAAGAAAATAAAACCTATCTATTCTATTTAGAGGTAGTGTACAGCTGTGTTAATCTCATATAGGTGTTAGGATGTTGTGTATATTTGATCTGCGAGTAATGTATCTTTATTATGTATTGAGTAAGGCATGGTTTGCGTGATGGAGCTGGATGTTCCTTTTAATTAAGAAAAGTCCCCTTCCTTCTCCCCTTCTCCCCCCTCGACACTGACTTTGTGCTGTGTGTAAATGCTCGAGATTCGTAGGGATATTTCTTCCAACTCGAATGGAGGCATTTATTCTACGATGATCTTATCTTAAACTATTTCTTAAGTTGTCTATTTTCCTTGTGGCTGTATGCGCTGCATCTTATGACTCGGCAGTATTGTGATCGAATTATCTTAGTTCGTTTGGGTGTCTTTTGACAAGCCACAGACACGTTCAGTTGAGCGACACTTAATGGCGTGCTTTGTTTTGCTGCATAGCGGTCAGAAAATACCAGTATTAAGCTGCGGTTTCTTACAACTGAGGTTAGCTCTCCTTTTGCGTCATATATCTCTCAATTAATTTTAGTTTTCTATTTACCCTCGATCAGCTTTACTCTGATGTCGAATACTATTTATCAGATGGATATCATCAAAATGTACTGGTGCAAAGCTTAAGAGTATTATTGTTGCGCTCATCATTCTTATTACTTTCTTACGCAACTGCAACACGCATTGTAGTTTATGGCACAATTTCTGCCCATGGCGTAGTGAGTTACGTTCATCGTTTTGAGTTCAGAATGCTTTGAGCTTAGCTTCGTGTTGTAACTTGTTTCAGTAAAGCTAATCGAACTGTTTCGGAACGTTGAGGAATCGCACAATTCACTGTGCACTTGTGGGAAGTGTTGACAGGCTCCATTGCAAGGGGTAGCTTGGGTAGCCCCCATTGTCTGATGCATTGCCGGCTACCTTGCGAGTTAAAGCCCCGACGTGCTGTGAATGAGACATTAGACACGTTTTTCCTGAAGAGCGTACTTCATTTTAACCTTCAACGGCCTTGGGTAACTACTACAAACCCTTGAAATTAGACTTGAATTCGTCTGTTTCTTTTTTAATTACAACCCTGCTACAGCAATGTTTACTAGTTAAGCAGCTAAATCGAGACGATGTGGCAGGCAATCTAATGTGGTTGTGTTTGACCTTCCTGCGTTTGCGTTGGTCGAAGTTGCAGTTGTGGTCCCCTATAGCTCTCATATGTTAAGGATTTATTTTACCATGAAAATTTATCTTTGTTTCGCGATGCCGTTTGAGACGTCATCTCGGCTTTTAAAATTGGTAGAATCATTTTCGCTGCTTTGGCAGACAATCGTTTTACGTACCGAGATTTGTAAACTTTCAAGTCGCGCTGTGAATGCAGTGTTTATTCTGATCTGAAATTCGACTGGACACTTGATAATGTATATGAAACTGTGTGATATCGGTAGGAACGGTTTTTATAATCCTTTGCTTGCATTGTCCGAGATTTGGATTCGTTTACTTAAGTTAAAATTGAATGCGAATTTTAGTGAAGGCTATCTTGCACTTACTGGTCCTTAATTGCGCAAATAAATACATGTTCTCTCATACCGCTTTGCGGCTCATCCTGTAGGACCTTATGAATGTAATATTTTACCCTTCAGTCTTGCGTTCGGATAAAATAGCAAGTTTACATTCGTAAAGTAAGTCGCCTCTTTAGGATGTACAGGGCAATGTTTAATTGTATTTAACAGTGAAGACAATATGTGTAACGATTATTTATTGTGTTTTCAAATCTTAATACGACTGTGACTTATCAAAATGGGCCGCTTTCATTTTACCTTGACTAGTCATGTCATGCATGGGAGTTGATGTACAGTCGAGGAAAATTTATGAACAAGGAAGAAGGATTTTTGAGAGGGCAACGCATATTGAAAATAATGCAGCACTTCCTAGTAAATGGATAATGAAACCAGATTATTATCCCAAAATATATTCGCATCTTTAAATATATGTGCAAACATTTTGAACGTAATGTGAGAATAATTTTTCACACAAGATAACATAACTTTTTCATGACACTACACAAGTACACTTAATTATTATCCATCGAATGATCCGCTGCCATCCGACATGGAAACTAACGCATTCCAATCAAAAACTACTAGAATTCTGCCCAAACAAACAAGCAGCCACCGCCACGAAGACCAGAACCATAACCGCAGGTGGTGCATGTGCGAAGCCAGCACTCGCTTTCATTTCCTTGCACTGGGCTTTCTGTAAAGGCCTGGCGCGGCCGTCGCTGCTGACGGCGGCCACACAGACGTAGTAGCTGCCCCGTGTGATGTCAGTGAACTCGTGGAAGCGAGCTGTGTACGGGGCTGTGACCTGCCTCAGCTGTTCTCCTGTCGTGATGTTCTGCACTGAGATTCTGAAGCTGCCCACGTCTTCATGGGTGTTCACAAACCAAGCGAAGTGCAGCGTGTCACGGTCCACTTCAGCTTTGTTGGTTCGCTGGTAAGTCTTCTCGCGGTACACAATGTCGGGGGATATTTCTATTTCTGGGCCAGTGCGATCGTCGCATCCTAGTTCACTTTCTTGGACCTGGAAAATGGATGCGAGACGTCAGTTTATTGGATTATAATAAAACTTTTATGTCCTCCCTTATGAGTGGCGATAATAAAAATGCCCTAAAAAAGGCCTTCAATATGATTCAATATCAAGTGTGTCTTTGCAATAGTAGCGTTCTACGATCTTGTATACATTTAACATGACGCTCAAAATCACGTCACCTATTATACCAATTCATTTTAGGGTGGGCAGGGCCACC
Source organism: Orchestia grillus (assembly GCA_014899125.1). Lineage (NCBI taxonomy): Eukaryota > Metazoa > Arthropoda > Malacostraca > Amphipoda > Talitridae > Orchestia > Orchestia grillus. The sequence goes on along the minus strand of VOMN01089704.1, from coordinate 18,756 downwards.
CAAAAACCAACCTCGGAGAGAGGTTTGCCCTGGAGATGGGAAGGCGTGTGGCAGACTATGTCCCTCCACTTCCTGAGGCTGAGCTTCGTCGACAGCCATGCGATGACGGGACGCAGCCCGCAGTCGCAGTGTACTGGGTTCCCCTCATACCTGGGCAAGGGTGTCCATAATTAATTGTCAATAACTCCTCACACTGTTATTTCACGAGTCTTTTTCTCACAGATCGCTATTCCACAAAAGTATGATTGTTTTCCAACAGCCAAGAATCTTCCTGAAAAATGACAATCCTACCTGTCACAACACTCGAGGCCAAATCATTACGCAGTGAAATACACAATTCGTTGATTTCGTGAGAGTAACTTTGATAGCACGCACATTGATCGGTATTTTTGGTGATGCCTCTCAACGAAGTGCGCATGTCAATAGGTGGGATGTTGCCATCCTTTTTCTGCACTTTTTTGTATCGTGGCAAGGACGACGGGAGGGACAGTGATTAATTAACCCCATCTATGGGAAGTCTTTTGATAAAGTTTAATGTACTGTTGAAATTCTAATTTGCTGCAGATGCATGCCTTCACTCGGAAAAGGTCAGTTCATACCGAGATAGAAATAGAGAAGTCATTTCGTTTTTGCTTAATCGAAGATCAGACGAATTTCCTCGCGCGAAATTAGAAAACAAGACAAGGGACTAATTTCTCCTTGCATGCCAAATGCAGCAATACGCAACAAGCCGAGGACATAATTACACAATGGAACAAGTTCACCTAATATTTCTTTCATGAGATATACTTGCAAAAGAATCAAATGTGATGCTAAGGATTCATGAAATGAACATGAACATTTTTTCATTGCACTGACAGTTTAAATCAGAAGCAAAGGGCAGCCATGAGTATATAGATTCAATTACAGTATTCTCTGAGACGCTAAAAGATAGGTCTGTCAGATCTGTAAGAATTTTTATGTGTGAACATTTCGTGACAATCACACTCACCGAATTCGAGTTCCACTGACGACCTTTGACGCAAACTCGTCGTAGTAGTTGAACAGCTGGTTGTTCCTAAGATCCATGTAGGTCAAGTTCTCGTTGGAAATGAAGACAGAAGCGGGCAGCGAAATTAGGTAATTGTTTTGAAGATGAAGTTCTCTTAGTTTGGCTTTCCTGCCGAAGACTGAGGTACCGACAGCGTCCAAGTCGTTGTGGCTTAGATCGAGTACTTCGAGTAGCGTCAAGTTCCCCATAACGCTGGGTCGCAAATCGTTCAGAATATTATGAGAGAAATTCAATTTCTTCACCTTTTGTAAGCCAATTAATAAGTTCTTGGTTAGTACTGGCATGTGATTGTAGCTGAGGTCAACATCTTGAACATTATACGGAATGTACTTGTTGTAAGGGAACATCTTCTTGGTCACAATTTCGAATTTGTTATGAGACATGTTGAGGTTTTTGATAGATAGAAGGTCTTCATAAAGTCCATTGGTTTTGTTGTCGACCGACCGCAAATTATTGAACGATAAATCTAAAGTTTGAAGAGACACAAGTCCTCGAAAAGCGTCGTTAGGGATATGTTCGATGCCGTTCGCAGACAAGTTCAAAGTAAGTAATTGCAGTAGCCCTTCAAATGCCCTCTTGCTTACATTTCTTATGCCGTTATTGGATAGATTAATCGTAAACATCGTAGGCAACCTTCCAAAGGCGCTCTGCGTGATGTTTTCAATTACGTTTTCCTCAAGGTTAATGTGTTGCAAAGTTTGCATGTCGCTCAGTGCTTCCCATGGAGGAACGGAAATTGAATTGTTTTTCAAGTTCAAATTTCGAAGCGAATTCAAGCCATTGAAAGTTCCTGGTCCAAGCGAGTCTCCAAAGCTGTTGTTGCCTAAGTCGAGATAGAGCAAGGCGTTCATTACGGGCCAAGTTGAAGGTCTAATGGAGGTTAGGTTATTATTTTGCAAGAATAAATAATTGAGAGCCTGAGGAATCGCGAACAGTCCGTTGATGGCGTTGTCGTTGAGCCACAGCTCCCTCAGCGAAGATAAACTCTGGAACATTCCTCCCGCAACGTTTTTTATTCGATTGTGAGAAAGGTCCAAAGCGAGCAAAGTAGGAATGGTGCCAAACAGACTGCCTCTCAACTCTTCCAAGGAATTATAGCTTATGTTTATGTTTCGGATGCTGAATAACGTTTGGAAAACTGACCGGCCAATTTCTGATATGTTGTTATGACTGAAATCTAGCGTGTGAAGCTCGTAAAGTTGCGGGAATGTTCTGCGACCAATGACTTGCAGCTCGTTGTAAGACATGTTCACCACTTTCACTCCAAAGAAATTCATCGGAATTTTGGACGTATCCTTGATTTTATTGAACTCCAAGTGGAATAGCGTCATGTAAGAGTCGACGAAAGCTCCGGGGGAAATTTCGGAGATGTTATTGTATGAGAGATCCAAGGTTGTGATATTTTTACAATTGACGAACGAGCTATTGTCAAACGTGGTTATTTGATTATGACTAATGTTTATGTGCGCTAAATACAAGTCCACGAAGGCACTTTTGCCAATTCGTGTTATTCTGTTCTCAGACAAGTTTATGTCGTCGATGTACTGGAAATCGTCGAACAATTTTGGACCTATTTCTGTGATCAAATTCCTGGAGAGGTCGATCGTTCCGACGCGTCTCTTCATGCCATTGAATGCTCCGCGACCGATCTTAGACAAAAAAGAAAGTGAATTAGATCACATTTTCACAATAAATAGCAGTAAAATCATCTTTTTTCACGTGGATGGCCATTAATTTTATTAAGCCCTTAAAAAATTGACAAGTAAAGTTATTAAAAATAATTAAGTCATAAACCCTCCCGATAACGACAGTATTTGGGAAATCTCAGCTTGACAAAATTCAGTTTAAATAATAAATTAACCATGAAAAATATTCACAATGTCCAGCTTACCTCGGTAATTTGATTATCGGAGAGGTAGAGCCTACGAATGTATCGGAGTGACCTGAGCGCGTTGCTTTCTATTTTATTGATGAAGTTGTGAGCGAGACTCAGCCAACCCAGGAGCGTGTTGCGGGCGAAAGGGTTGCGCCCCATCTGCTTGATGCTGTTGTGAGACATGTTGCACCACGTCAGCTGGCTCAAGTCCTGTTGGAAACAAGACAATTACCAAAACTTGCCTCCCGTAGTATTTCTGAATATGCATACGCGGTGAGATTTGGTAACGGAGTGATTCTTTGAGAAAGCTAATTGCATTTCAGATTTACAGAGGCAAAAGCATTTCGTTAGTGGTGTACAGGTTCTTCACAATATGAATGGATTGTTTCACGGATTTATCTACGTCCGTGTCCAAGTCGTTGATGTAAGCACTTCGAGTTGTGTCAGGTTCTCGGCAACGCTGAGTCGTAAATTGTTTAAATATCATGATAAAAATTAAAATTCTTCACTTTTTGTTGGCTAATTAATTAACCCCATCTCCGGCCAATTTTCAGGCAAAAACGTCCAATTTTGAAAATACTTTCTTAGTGGCTGCAGAGTGCAGAGATGTGAGTGCACTCGGGAACGGTCGGTTTATGCAGAGAGAAGTCAAGGAAGGCCGAGTGGACTTGTTTCAAGCTTTATTTCATTTAACAATTTGACAACTTCACTCGTACTAAATTGAGAAATACAAATTGAGTGAAAACAGGCTTACTCGTCGTCACCGGGTAAGGGGGCGACCTCTTCATCGTCTGTCTACATGGATTTCGAATTCCACATTTATAAAGCTGCAGGTACTTTATCGTAAGAGGTTAAATGCAGCCTTACTGCATACGTGCATAATCCTGCAGTTAGTTTTTCGTTCGAAGCGAAATGCAGCCTTAGGGCCAAAAACTGATTGGGTCAGCAGAGGGTTAAAAAGAACCCACCGAGAAATATTGCGCATCCAGTTTCGTGAAGTTGTTGTAGGAGAGGTCCAAGAGACGAGCGTCGCGCTTGTTCTTGAAGGCTCCTTTTGGGAGGTTACGCAGCTCGTTCCTGCTCAGGTCGATCTTCACAAGCTTGGGGAGCGCCTGCAAAAAGTAGTGGAAAATCGGTGAGCTTCCTAAGTCCGAGACTCGCTAGAGTTTTAAGGGAATAATCTTTTCTCCTAAATGGGTCCTTCGCAGGTCGATTTAACATCGCAACTTCTTTTTATCTTAAACTATATTATTCATGTGATGCCTTATGAGATGAAAGCTTATTATTCTCTTCATTACCTTTATTTCAAGCCAAGTTTACGGTCAAAAACATTTCTACATTGGCATCATTTATAGCAATGTGCGAGTGACGACTAATGCGGAGTTAAAAACAGACGCCACAAAATAAGCGAAGCACAATCCGTATTTTTCCGGACGAAACAACTGAATAGTTCCGTTAATAGAGAATTTTTCAGTTTTTCTGATCCAAAAAAAGACACCAAGCGTAATTGGGCTGGGCTTAGAAAAAAATACAGGAACACTTTGTCCTGTCAATAAGAAAGAAGTAACAAACTTGATTCTCTAAGAAATCAAGAACAATAAGTAACCGTGGCAAATATAAATAATTTGTGGTAAAGTAAATATCTCATATATCCCAAATATTTCATCTGACCTCAAACGCCTTGCCAGCGATCTTCTTGATGCCACAGTTATTGATGTGGAGAAACTTCAGAGCTCGGAGTCGAGGCAAAGCTCCATTCGTGAGCTCCGTGATGTTGGCTCCTCTGATCTCCAAGTGCTGCTCAAGTTGAGAACAGCGCTAGAACATCGGCCTGAGGGCAAACTTCCTTGGACACCTTGGAGATGTTTGGGTCTTCACACCCTGGCCACACTGGGGTGCCGCTTGTTTCCGACAAGCAATAGGATAAACAGAGCAGGTAAGCAGACCAATCTCTAATGCTACGACTTCAATTTGGAGTGCTGCTCTGAAGTCAAGTACAAATGAACTCAATTTTATGATTGTTAAAAATACTTTTGCGTGAATAGAGTTTGACGGTTGAGATTGTTGCCGCTTTTACAAGTATATATTTCATGAAAATGTTTTTCTTAAAATGAAACGACTCAGTAAAAAACAGTACTGTACGGGGCCCGCATACAGCGTCATTTTAATTCTGCTCTCCGGCCATTTTTTGCATATTCGCATATGATTGAAATTCACAGCAGTTCATATCATCATTAACTCTGTATATACGTTTTGGATTAATTTGCTCTTATTTCAATATTAAATAATTTGAACACACATTCGGATACCTAAAATCGATCATGTAAATATATGTAAAGAAAATTAGAGTATATTAAAATACCTTTAAACTCGTCCTCTGATTTAGAATACACTGCTTCTAATAACTGCCAACTTCTTGTACGAAAAACACGTCTTAGTTTCACAGCACGTCTTAGTTACTGTAAATAGCATTACAGTCTACGCTCGCATCAACGGACCTCGTCCGAGGGGCTTGAGAACAATTGAGGCATCTGAATGCACCCAACTTAGTCGACCTCAGAGTGCGATGCGAAAAATTACAGTTAAACCTCTCAAGTGGGCATGCAAGTGCATCCAAGATTTTTTAAAATATTGTCCGATGTTGCCTTTAGGTCCAGCATTATCGGACCTCTTTTCTCTCTTTTTTCAGTCCGTTAACTGAATGGGACGATGTAAAGTTGAAGCATAATTGCAAAGCTTCTTGTTTTAGTTAATGTAATATCTTGTCCCTCGATGCCAAATAAATTTTTAAAATATCCTCGACCTCAGTTAAAGACACTTAGGTCGAAATATTCGAATTTCATCTGATTTCAAATTTAGACAATGCATTGAGCTGTCGCAAGTTTCTTTAACATAATGTTCACTCATTAAAATGATTCTGAGCCATACAGTTTACCGTAGAAACCTACTTCATCACATCTAGGTACGAAAGACCTTTGGGATCACTCCTTCAGGCGCATTGCAGTCTCCAAGAAATTCAGGGCTATGTCGACTACATCGTGATCGACTGAGTTAAAATAATTATAATCTAACAGTGAGTTCATATCCCATAAATTGAATACAAGTAATTGATAAAAATACATTTATTGAAATTTTAATTACAGTACGATTATAGTTTTTAACCATATATAGGTAATTCAAGTTATCGAAGGATAGATCGGAAACATATCCGACATTACCTCACGCTATACTGTTAAACAAAATTACGTGTTATTGTTACGTTACAAGATTTGAGTAACAGGAAACATTCCTTCTATACGCAGAATGACAGACTTGAACCAACACGAAATACCAGCATTTCTATTCCAGTTCTCATTTCTTCCATGAAAATCCACACATTACATAACTCAATAACTCAACCTCTTTTTAATACATATATATATGTCTTTTTCGCTATATTTTTATTTAAACTATTTTACAGTAAAATTATAATTAGAAAGCACTATGTTATGAAATACAGCGAAATGAAAATAGCGTACTTCAGTATGACAGGAACTGGTAACATTCATCTTGCACTAGCATCAATTACCTCGTATAAACTCACTTTCCTGGAACATTGATAGTTATGCCCGTGCGATTTAGCTTCCCTTCACCACTTTATAAAAATTCCCAAATCATTGCGTTCACACCTCCAAATTTTCCAGCGGCGCCAGCGCTTGCGTAGGGAGCCCTTGGAGAGGCACGTCCAGCAGCCTGACGTCCGTCAATGAAGCCGCTGCGCCCCGGAAAGCGTCATCGCTGATCTCCGTCACCTCGGTCTCCTCCAGGATCAGGCGCTGCAAAGGTACCGTTAAAAGCTTCAATTTGAAGTTCGGTTAGTCGAATTCGGGGTACTAACTCTTTTGCCGAGGCATCTACAGTTTTCTAGATCAAAGGTATCACGTCAAAACTTCAATTTGAAGTTTGGTTAGTTGAATTCGGGGTACTAACTCTTTTGCCGAGGTATCTACAGTTTTCTAGATTTTTGGCCGCTCAGGCACTGATATCGTCGCTCGATACTAGATAACCGAAGGGGTGGTGAAAAGTATAGAGTGAGTCTTAACCCTTTATAGCTCAGTTTTACTTTTGGAGAATGAATTTATAAAGACTTCTATGTCTCAAAAATAGTTAAAATGACAGTTCAAGAATCATTTTGCCAGATAATTGAACTAGCAATCATTAAAACATGGACATTTTTACTCAAATTTCTTTTGGAACAAGATATACATCATTCCAGCACACCTGAAAACTGGTTTTCATACACGCATATTTTTTTAATCTGAATAAAAATGTGTGCCATAGGTATAGGGTAAGCAACGACTAAGTTCAAGTTTCTATTGAAGCTGCTATGGTGATGAATATCCCGTAATTTACTCAATTTACCTCTCCACATATTTAAATACAACTTTTCAATTAACAAATGGTTTACTAACTTTTGTTTGGGGTGTTACTTGATGAAAGTAATAAAAATCCCTACAATTTCCATTACCACATCAGACCCAAAATGTTCCTTTTTAACAATGTGAATAACTTTCTTTAAATTGTACTGTACTTTGAATCTTGAGAACTTAAATGCATTTACACTAATTTTAATGAAAAAATATTTCCGGTTATATCTGACTATAATTTCTCTGGAACATAACACATACAAATCAAGGCTGCAAACAACCACAGATCTTGATATGCTAAATTCATATCGTGCTGTATGTATCACTTGAAGATAAAATCTACTTAATAATTAGCAGGGCAAGAGAAGAAATGTCATTAACTGGTGAAATTCTACCTTAAACTCAATTGAAACTGTTCAATTATCAATACAGTGAAATTGACATTGAATCATGTCGTGAATGAAGAATTAGAAAATTTATTTGATGATGGAAACATATTTATTCGACTGCTCAGTACCACTGGGGTATGTAGATGCCTGCTTATACTATTGAATTCTGAAGTCTTTTTAAATTAAATGTGTAACCTGAAAGTAAATCATTTCTCATTTTTTATACAATTAAGATACTTAAAGAATATCTACCATCATTACTAAAATTAAAAATACTCGTTTGCCGAAGATGAAGAAAACACAACCGTATCGATTACTTCTTTACATTAACCATTAAGACAGCTATTACTCAACGAAGTGCACTCCATTGAAACTGTAAGCCATTGACAAACCTAACAGAATTGTCTAAAGTGAGACAGGAAAAAGTTGAAGAACTGGTGCACATGCATGTTAAACGAGAAAAAGTGTTGTCCTTGGAACACTCCTGTTCCTGAACGGCGAGGGATTGGCTGCTTCGCTTGCGCGACTTCTCAGCAAGACATTTAAATTTTACGTGCAGTGAGTGAAATAATCTAAATAGTAATTTAGTACTAGGAATATAAAGTAAATCACCTTGATTTGAACGGACTTGAAGACATCTCCAAACAGTTTTCGAATATTGCAACGGTAAAGCTTAAGCTCTTCTATTGGTGAGCGAACATTTGCTAAGCCTATTGAAATCGACGCTAAGTTGGTGTTTTCACACTCAATAAAAATGCCCTCTGAGCCTGGCTTTACGCAGGTACATGGGAAAAAGTATGCCGCATTGCTAGGGCATTCATGTTTCTCTTCTGATTTTACAAGAGGTGTGAGAGCGACTAGTAAGATGACCACGACACTCCACTTCACAGAACTCCACTGCACTTTCCTTGGCAATACCATCTTCAGTGCCATTTGTGAACCTTTAGTAGCAACAAATATTATTCAACCTGTTTCGTATAGCATGTTGTTGTATTCTATTTTTCGAATACACGTGTGAAATTCAGCTCACATTGAGAGAGTGCCTGACGCACCTAACCCTTTCGACAGTCAAGGAAGCACTGCTGCCTATGACGTGGTTGCCTTGTCTTCAGTCCCCAGTCACTCCCCTCTCCCCAGACAAGTTCCAGCTCGCTGACCTTCGGTAAAAGTCACATCACCGTTGGGTTCGTTTGTGAATAAGACCATGCAATGGGAAGACTAGGAATAAAAGTATTTTTATAACCAGCTTCCCAGATTTGTGTTTGGTCTTCGCACACAGAATAATGGTAAAACAAGATTTTGCACACGGGTGCTCCACATGAAATGGCAGCAAATTTGATGTCTGAACACTTTTTTATTAAATGTAGAATTTCTTGGGGCAAAGCACTTTTCGCTAAAATTCATTGAGTTTTAGAATTTTATGATTGCCTATCTAGTGTCTGAGTCAGTTGAAAGTCTGACTACTTCGGCGATTTATATGCATTGAGAAAAGCGTTTTTGTGCATAAACGCTTGCGCAGCCAAATAACCGTTTCTTCATCTAATTCATTCATTATAAACCCTTACTAGATTCATACTAAATCTATCTACGTATTTGAAATAGGTCGGCATGCTGTTTACTGCTTTGTTTTCGGTAGCTTTATAATTTTCTGCAAACACGAACGCTGACTGTGCTCTTACTCGCTCACTCACCGCTTCTCTCACCACACTCACGAGTCTCCCATACGAGTACACTCTGATCAATGACTGAAAGCGAGAATATCTCTTTTTGACAGTTTTAACATTGAGAGTTTGTAGGATTAGATGGAGATTGTTCGTAACGCGATGGCAAACCAATTCTACGAGTCGTTAGGTGAATTAACTTCCGTGGTGAAATTAGATGGAAATTAGATGAAAATCGTTCGTAACGTGTTGGCAAACAAATTCTACGAGTCGTTAGGTGAATCAACTTTCGTTGTGAAATTTTAAATTCTTTGAATTCATGATGTGTTCGAACGGTCGCAGTTTTACGCAACACCGTAACTTATGTCTGATTGTCACTCAAAAATACAGGAACTCGCCCTACATATGATCGTGTGAGTAAGTCTAAGATTCCGCCCCGCCTAAAATATGTGTCTTTTTCATATTCATGCCCTGGAGACGCTTCCCATAGATGATCTTCAAGTCCATTGCTGGGACAGGAGAACAAAGCAGATGCTTAGGAGCCGTCTGACGCATTCATCGCGCTCCATTGCCGCCCGCCCCCGCCGCATGTGTGCGGTCTGTCTGCTTGAGCCTCACTGTGATGAGCGATGATTTGTTTACATTTTTTTCTGCCTCCAGAAGTTGTTCACGGATTTTTTTGACAATGTTTGATGGTGATAAGTGCTCTCGGAGAATTTTTGGACGCTCTATTTAAGTTCCGAATGACTTGGTAATCACTGTGGAGGAAACTCCTGCATTCCTGTGGTGGTTCTCACGCCGTGTACGTGTATTCATGGAAAGCGAAAAAAATTTGTCTCGAAGAATTTTTGTCTCGAATAAAAAACGGTAATTACCAACACATAGATACGAACAAAACAAGGTCCTGTGAGGGTTTGATGTTTTTGAAAGAATTTCTAGGAACCTTCTAAACTGAAGTTGCGTATGTTTTTTTTCTTTCCAGAAAGTGAAACTTTTAAGAATCGATGGGAGAAAATGAAGCACGAATACTAAGACTAAGGTAATCTTGGTATTTGTACAAATATGTTTGCTCAATTTATCTCTATGAATGATAAATACTCGTATTATACGTTTTGAAGTTCTAGTTACGTAAACTCTACATTATATTTAGAAACAAACTGCCACTCGCTATGAAGGTTTAATCCTTTGAGTCCTGCAATGATGCTACAATCTCACCTAGGATTTTACTGTTACGTTGAACCTACCAAACTGTGAACAAATTTGAAAAACTATTCATCTGTCCAGGACTCAATGAGTTAGAAAACAAAAGTTCTCTAAGGTTAGTATGATTTATATTCAACTGATGGAAAGCATGATCATCAGACCAGCTGGAGAGGCTGCAGTGGGCCGAAGCTATTCAGAAAAAGATGACTAGGCCGTTTAGAGCTAAAATTTTAGCTACGTATAGCTTTTTAATTGAGTCAATTCTGTGAGTACTTAGCACATTTTCTGATTGCCTTGACTTTTGTGAGTAATGGAACAAAGAGAAATCTTCCTTCAGATCAGTTTTGTTAAAATTGGATCCGATCTACGAGGGAGAGTGTCTAATTTAACGCAAATGCAGGGATTAAGGCCGATGCCAATTGCAAGATTATGTATAGGTGAGCCTGGAGGAAGTGACCAAAAAGTATGCATATAATCTTTTGTGAGTATTCTATCATCGAACGAGAAGTTTCATATATATCAGTCGTCCTGAGGCAATCAAACATTGAACCATCTCTTGAAGGAAATTTTTACCTTGGTGGTATAGAAAATGTCATTACAATTCACGAGAGAGATAGAGGCCATGATTTTCAAAAAATGTGTAGTAGGAGTAGTATCTCCCAGTACTTATTACAGTGTAGTGTCAGATTCCGTAAACGGGTCCCATTTGAACACTCAAATGAATAGCGCAAAATTGGACAGTGGATTTGCCTCCACTAAGAAGTTTTGAAGCAATTGTAGTAAAATAGGGTTTCTATGGGGGGTTAGAAATAAGCCCGAGGAGAATTTGGTGATATTAAAGCTTTTAGCAATTGAACCTACGAACAATATTTCACATCACTTAGGATATGGGCTCCAACATTCAGCAGGCACTTACATTTTTATTATTCACTACTTAATTTTGCGTGCTTTCAGAGTCACGTTGGAGATTGTGTCCAGAGCTACATTGAGTTACAAATTCTCTGATTACCTATATTTTGTTACATTTATTTGTATGAAGCTGAATCCTTTGAGGCCTACAAGAACACCTCAGTCTCCGCTTTGTTTTTACTTGGTATGTCGAACCTACCAAACTGTGAATAAATTTGCAAAACTATTGAGATGCCCAGGACCTCAACGTTTGAATTCTCCCATTAAAGGCTCTGGCCAAGGCATTGTTATGGCTACAATATGGAGCTCAGTTTATTGCGGGCACACCACAGCTCAGCGAGCTATTCGCTCCTCATCACGCATGAAGATGTGCGCGATATCGAGCTAGTGTGAGGCACGGGCTACGCAACATCAAAACTTGCTTGCTTTTGTATCTTGTTGAGCAAATGCAACGGACACTGGCGGCGTAAAATTTTCTGCGACACTGTTCTCCTTATCTGGTGCTCAAAAATGATTAGTATTTTGTTAAATTGTTGTTCTATTTATAAAAATGAGGTCAATATGCTTAAAGATTATTTACAAAGGGATGACATCTTGCACGTTTAATGCCCTGTAAAAGTTAGTTGCAAATCAATTAAAAACTGATGCCATTTGAAACTTCTATTAATTGGCAATGCAAGTCAAAAAATTTCGAATTAATATCTATTGTTTTAAGAAAGTCTCGTGAAATTGAGCTTCTGCCAACGGAATCACAAATTATGGGGTTCTATGTACCTTGGAATTCTTACACTAGCTCATTTAAAAGAACTGTGTGGCGGCTTATGCAGTATCGAAAACGTAGCAGAAAGCCATCGATATACATACACATGTTTCGAATAACTACATAACCCTATAGATTTTTAATTACTCTTCCACGCCTTAACTTAAAACTCCGTAGCGTACGCGTAACCTTCTAATGTTTATAAACTAACGCCTGCATCACAAAAACCACAGGTAATGTCGAAGTGCACTTCAACTTTTGCTGGGAACTGTTCCCAATTCGGATCACTCCCGTTCAGAGAGAGCGCCTCGAAGCGTACACGACTATTCCCGTACATGGTCCCCACCTACGCGGCAGCTGGCGGCCTCGCGGGCAACAGGCATTGTTGCATTGTGCTGTGCGATTGTCCCGGCGCCGCTGCACCTCCCAGCACTGCGCCCGTGCTATTCTTACGCGCCGCCTGTGTGCGTTGGCAACCCACATCCGAAGCTCGTGAAGTAGCAGCTCTGCGGCTGGAACGTTACCGATGCTGCTGCTGCTGTTAGTTTTGTACCTACGACTTCTTCTGGTCCATCTCTTGAAATGTGTCTGATGATGCCGTGGTGTTGAGTGCTCTATTACAGAGTAAGCCAGATGACGTTCTCATGCTCCTTTCTTCACTGTCAAGGCAATGCGAGTCACATAAGTGTATGCCCTCAATAAATGATAAATTATGAATATTGTTTACTTCAAAAATTGTGCTCTAAAAGCTTTTTCGTTTAATACCCCAAAAAAAGTGTTATTGTTCTTTACTGAACTGCTGATGAGCGAAAAGCTCGAAACATTCTGTTTGAAAAATTTTCGTGGTATTTTTCACTGTTATGACTTTGACTCGCTGGCCGCCAGAGCGAGATTTCTTAATCTCTTTAAGCTACCAGAGAACTGCTGAATGCAGTCGCACATAATGCTATACCATTATGCACTATTTACGTGAAATTACTATGTTATTTCAGCTTATCCTACTTCTACTACTGCTACTGCTATTGTGCTGCTTTTGTTGCTACTGAAACATCAACAACTACTACAACTACTGTACTACTACTATTATTACGACTACTACTACTACTGCTACTACTACTACTACTACAACTACTGTACTGCTACTACTGCAATTACCATGGCTTTCATGCTGCTGCTACTACTATTATACCATTATAGCGTTGGTGCTGCTTCTGTTGCTACTACGATGTCTGTGGAGCCGCTGCTAATACTACGATAAGTTCTACTATAGTGTTGTGCTGCTTTATCATTGTAGTGCTGCTGCTAGTACTACGATTGCTACTTTTGTAGCTTTGAGACAACTATGCTATAGCGGAAGTGTTGCTGCTAACACTACGATTGCTGCTACTATAGCGTTTGTGGAGCTGATACTGCAACTGTTACTACAGTAGCGTTGGTACTACCATACTATATCGGTACTGCTGCTGTTGCCTGTATTACAATTGCTACTACTGTAACGTTGGTACTGCTGCTACTATTTCGGTGTAGCTGCTGCTAATACTACGATTGCTATTACTTCTACTTCTCCAATAGCGTTGGTACTGATACTACTTTTGTGATGGTGCTACTACCACAGATAACGTTGATACTGGTATGCTGCGGAGCTGCTACTGATGCTGCTGCTGCTGCTGCTAGCATCGCGCTGGTGCTGCGCGAGCCGATGATCCTCAGCAGTCGCCCCGATTGCAGCTGGGCGCTGCCTCACTTCCAGTCCATCAGCCCTGAAGCTTTCAGTACCAGGGAGAGATAATCAGTTACCGATGATTTTGACTTCGTGGTCCACCTGAGCTAGGTTCACCGTGATGAGACTACTGGAGTCATGAACTGTGCAGTCCATTGCTGGCCTGACATTTGTGCGCCGTTGCGCTTCCATGTCAAAATATTTGCCGTGGCCATTTGCCACCTGGGCCGGAGAAACGGTACCACTAAAGTTATTTCAGTCTTCCGTAATTTTTGTTTTAATTCGCATTTGAGGTTGGAGGTATTTGCTAACCTAAGTGACGAGCATAGTTTTACTGTAAGGGCTCCTTTATTTCGTCTGTTTGCACGTCTACTTCATTGACATTAAACCAAAGTCATCAAGCTTTGCCCTAAGCTACTCGTACTCCTCTACCTGTGACATCAACGATATGTACCTACCTCAACCAGAAGCGTTAGAGTTGAATTATAAAGCGAAGAATTTCGTAGAGCACCCACTAATGCGACTGTACCTCACTTCTACAGCCATGGGACCGTGCGTGGGTGCAGGGGAAGAAGGGTCCCTCCCACGGTTGCAGGCCGCTGCCTCCCGCCTGTCTCAGTTCTACTCAAAATCTGCCCGGATCAGCAACCGCCAAACTTCACGCATTTTTTCCGCGAGTTTTCTACCTAAATATCGTGCAGTGTGTCCGGATACGAACTGTGTGGTCCAATTTTCGTCGAATGTGTTATACTAAGAACTTGAGTTGAGCTCGTGTCTGGAAAGAACATCCTAACCGTGCGTTTAATGAGTACGTGAATAACTTTTGAACAACACTCTGGGAGCTCTGCTAATAGGTTGATCTCTGGAAACTGGGAGCGAAGCATGCGCCTTGCTGCGTTGTGCTCCTCTCTTCTTGGACGTCTCGGAAGCATATTCATCGGGACAATGAGGTATTTTTAACGTTAGTGCTAACGCTCTGAACTCATAAGAAGAAATTTTAAAATATAAGATCTCACGTTTTAATTTTGTGTCGACAACGTCAGTCGCAATTAAGAAGGATGTGTGTAATGAAATCTAGATGAACGTGCGCAGGAACCTTTTACTAAAGTCTTTGAAACTTGTTTGAACGCTCGAAAATTCTGTTCGAGAAGCTCACAGAAGAAACCTTTGAGCACACAGTATTTGACCGTGCATCTGAAAAAAGCAGTGAATAGTTCCGGCAAGTTATTTGATATCATGGCCAGGTCGAAATAGTCTGATCAAGAGCCCTAATGCAGGAGACCAAGTCATCATACTTTCACAAGCGGACCTTCGTGTAGCTCTGCGACAGATGAAAATCCTGATGATGATGACGACCACAAATACTGCCCGGAGACTGCCATAAAAAGGTAGGAGCCGTCATTCGTTGTGGAGATTATTTCCTATGTTGTCGCTCGCTAACTATTTGAAGTGTGAAATTAATTGTTATTGCTTTGCCTTAGGTTGGTGTTGCAGGTAAGCTATTTAGATGATGAAAGTATGTATCTTATAATAAAGTCTTATTCATCGATATAAAGGTTGGTTTGGTAATTTGCTTTTTTACGATATAATTGAAATAATGAAAGTATAAATTGTTAACAAGAATATTTAGACGCGTTGAATGTATCGATTCTGAAATATTCATAGTCTGCAGTATTGAATTCCCGTTTGACTCCACGGAGCACAGTGCTTTCCCATTGCATTAGAACAGACAATCAAGCTGTTGCTAATAGGTCGCACTAGTGAATGTGATATTAAACACCTTCGCTGCTAGTATGAAAGCTAGTTCCGTTGTTCCTTGCCATCATAATCGTTTTTATTGATAAGCATTTCAGTTTCAATTTTTCTTATTTTAATTCTTCTACACAGTAGAAAAAGCACATGGGGATATACATAATCAACGAAGACTCTCGTGTTCGTCAGAAGTAAGAGCGCAATCATAACAACTAAGCAGCGCTAAATAGTAATCTTTCTGAAAGTAGTAAAATGCCACTTGAGACTCATGTGCGTTACCTGACAGCAAACGAGTTAATAATTAATTTTTTTTACAAAAAACTATTAGAGTGGTGATAACGAAGCACCTCAACTAAGCGTTTCAGAAAAATCTGTAATATTCGATCCATGAGTAATATGTGTGCTTCGTAGATTGTGTTAACACTTCGTCTACGATTCTCCACACAGGTAAAATTACATGCCGACAAATATCTATACTGTGAATTTAAAAATGAAGGATTTTGGTTTCACATATTTGGTTACTTTATTAATTTTCTTTCTAATTAAAACTAGCTTATTCGATTGATGAACACAAATTTGAAGAAAACTCGAAAATTTGTGTATATACATGATAGTGCTTTGGTTACATTAGGTTAGGTTAGATGATCGCGTGTACCATATACTCCCAATCCGGAGTTAACGTGTTAAAGGGGTTTTCGTAAACAGCAATTAGCGACTTTGGTGCGGTGAAGAACTCGAGCTGTCGGTATGAGTAGTGCATGTTCTCGCTTATAACACAATGCAACAACGTGTATTAGGCTACTTCGGGTGTCGTAGGTAAATGCGGAAGAGTGAAATTGCAGAGAGAATGCCGCGCCATAATCTGGGCGATTTGAACGAGTCAATTTGAAGCCAACAACGAGTGTCAGACGATCGGTGCTTGTATCGATGCAGGTTTCGAAAGGGGTAACAGGACCTTTAGTTCCTCGAATTCAACTTACCTGATTCATTCCTGTCTTGATTTTTCAATGAACAAGAGGGCTCTCATTCGCTTTCAGAAATGAGAACATAACCACAGAATGTCTACCCTCTGAAGTCTTCCCTGGAAACCTAGTGTAACTGTTTTTTTTAATATTAATTCGTTGAATTCCGTATTGGAATTAGGTAAGTCAAACATTTCTATGGTCTTCACTTTTCCTCGCTTTTTAATAGTCACCGTTTTTGAAAGTTAGATTTTCAAACGAGTGTCTTGTTAGTTTTAATAGCTTAGTTTCTAAGCTACGTCTATTATAAAAGCTGCGTCATCTACTAGGCTGACGTAGACAAATGAAGTAAACATAATTTATCCATTTTAAAGTATCGTCTTTCTCCTTCCAAGACGCACACAAGCGCATGTGCACGCGCATTGTACCAACTAGATAAGTGAAACTCGAAGTAATGTGGGAAATTCAGCATATTTTAGTATATTTACTATCACGACTTGGAAAAATTTTTGGTTCTGATAGGAGACGACGCTCGAATTTTCGAGATAATGTATTTTTCACAATCAATTCCACTTCATCTAATGGGAACGACGTAAAAATAAATTTTACACTGAAGCAGTAAGGATAAATTCCCTTATATCGAAACATGTGGTGTTGAGCTATTGTTTTTTCTGAATAATTTTTCCATAGATGTTCTTGACCAAAATTAAATGAAGAGAACTAAGACTGAGCGATTAGGAAATTAATTCAGGGTATATTGTAAAGCGGATATTTTCCATTCGCTTGAAATTATTAAATTCCTAATTTTAAATTCTACCTTATTCGTTCAATAAATTCTTGTCTTTTTTCAGTCTTTCCTTGTGTGCGTTAAGGGTAAGTGTATTCAGTTACATACATGTATGTGGAGGCTTAGAATATGGTCTTGTAGGATGCTCCAAAAGTAACAGAACTTATTAGAGTCCACAAACATATAAAAATAGGAATTGTAATAGCTTATGAAACCTATAATACTTTTAACTAATGTAAAACTTGCGGTAATAAATTGTTTATATTGTTTAAACCCTTTAAGTTCTTCAATTGTTTGAATTGTTCAATTATTTAAATTGTTTAGTTGTTTATATTGTTTAATTGTCAAAATTGTTCAGTGATTTAAATTCTGTACATGTTTAAATGTTTAAATCTGGGGTCATCCATGGGTTCTGCTGACTGCGGTTTTTGACATGCAACGATTTTCACTTCTGCTTTTTGTTTGTTCAGCCGTTCTAAAAAAATTTTTTGAATCGGTTTAACATACACGCATGTGTTGCATGAAAATGATTAGAGGAACAGGTAGGGAGACGCGTGTCTGGAGAGACTTGACAACGAGCCACTGACGAAGATATAAGTGCCAGTGCGCGGGAGCAACAGCGAATTCGAAGTCTTCATTTATTGATTGATGGGGACATCAATGCATTCTTATTTTAATAAAGTAGAATAGTTCATTACGCTAAAATAAAAGTGTAGGAGCATCCCATTATATATTCCTTCGTGCGACTTCTTTAGCAAAGCAAAGCGCGAGTCCAAAAGATCAGAGCTAGGCCGCTCTTCCACCGAACTGATATGATAACGTTCCCATCTGCACCTCAGCCTTATACCCCTGCTTCTCTCATCCCATCTGCTTCCACTAACTCTCGGCTGGCCGAGTCCATGTCTTCATCTTTCATAAGATTTTTCAGAGTTGAGTCTGTCTTCCAAGTAGGGCGATTGTCAGGCTGCGGTTAGCGGGCGCACTTTCAAATTTTCGCTGTCGTCTTAAGCTCCCAAGTCGAAGAGGCTCCTTCAAAGAGTTGTGCTAAAAAGGAGTCTTCTCAGCAGAGTCTTTTCTTCATTTTCACGGCAGCTGGGCTCAATGGCAAGGATTTTATGGAGCTAGGGCTGGGCAGGAAGGGCTCTTCAGAAATTTGTGGTCCTTTTATCGGGCTGATCTTTCACTTCCTACCTTGAGGGGCTAGTGACTTCATCCTTTTGTGTCACTTGGCTACTAAAATTTAACCATTTAAACGCGTGAGGTGGATAATTATTACGTTG
>VOMN01089701.1:0-32610 GCA_014899125.1 Orchestia grillus | reverse complement strand
TAAGGCATTTCAAACCCAAGGGAAAAACGTGTTGGAATTAATAAAGGTTATTTTTTGTATGAATTCGTAAAAAATACTGCATAGTACATGCACCCCGCTAAAAAAGACAGAACAAATTAAGTTAATTCCTTTAGATGCTCCTTTATTTACGGTAAATCGGACATGAAATAATATGATTTTCTATATCACTGATACAAACTTCCATCTCTGACAGTCTCGCTGCTTCGGGATACATATCGGACAATCCCCATCCCGGAATTTCCTCCTATCCAATTCCTCAAGATGGGGATACGAAGTAAGGGAATGCACCAAGGTATTATTAGGATAGATTCCGCAGCACATTTCTTCGAAGCCGCTCAATATTTCTGAGAGACACGAACGGTGTTCGGTTTCCAATCCACGCTTTGGCCATCATTAGTATGCAAGTCACGCGTTGGTTTAGTACAACGGCAATTAATTAATGTAATAAAAGCAAGCCTAAGTATTCAATTTATTAATGTCTATATGTAAATACACATCTATACGTATATATGTATGTTCGAAATATGTTCGAAAGCTTGGCAAAAATAACTAAATAAGCATCTCAGAAGAAGCGTCAAATTTTAATTTCCTAACAATGGAACCTGAGAGCTTTTCAACTTTTACTCTTATGCAGATATATATGTACATATGTATATGTATATACATATAATGCGTTTGTCCCATTTAGTTGCAGGTTATGAGATACTTTTCTCATTGTTTTTTTATTTGGCTTTCATTAAACCAAAAAATGTATCAAAACATTTTGCCACCCCCTGGCCTAATCATCACTGTTGGCTGATAAGGAGAAACTTTGTCCTGCCCTAGCCCAGAAATTACAAAATTATTTTTTCAATGAATTAAGTCCTGCGAAAGCAGTCACTCACATTTTACGCTCTCAGGTGCATGTTCACCACGGTGTCGAATGAAGCGATAAGAATTTATGACTAAACTGAATTATTTTTAACGTCCATGATTGTCGACGATGGCCTCATGAGATGACCACGAGATGAGGTAGAAAAACAAAGAGGAGTTAGTGAAGAAGGTGTTCAAATTGAAAGAATGGAGCGGGCACGAAAGAAAGAAGTGTCGACGGCTTATCTGTAGCTGAGATAGGTAACCTAAAAGTTCCCACCCCGGGGGCCGCCAGTCCCACATCATGCGATGAATAGACCTTTAACTAACCCCATTGCCTATCCCACTCACCCTCAGGGGTATTTTAGGTTTAATGAGGTGAATTCATACTAAATTTGATCAACCAAACCTCGAGGGAGCAATGAATAGACTAATGGACTGTCTTCGTGAAGGACACTTGCTGCTCCCCCTGAAATGCTGCAAGGCATCCCCAGTAGGTCCGTGTACCCTTGCTTAAGAAGCCCTGATTATTGCAATTAACAACTAATAAGTAATACGTAACTTATTACTAATTAACCATTGAGTTATAGGTCTGCCTCGAGTGCTGCAAGATGTTACACACGAGCTTTAATTAGTGCTAGTGGACTTCTCAAACTTGTGGCCTTCCTAAACTAGTGGACTTCAAAAACTTTAATTAGTACTAATGGACTTCCTAAACTAGCGGACTTCCCAAACTTTAAGTAGCACTAGTGGACTTCCCAAACTTTAAGTAGCACTAGTGGACTTTCCAAACTTTATTTAGCACTAGTGGACTTCCTAAACTAGTGGACTTCCCAAACTTTAAGAAGCTTTAGTGGACTTCCTAAACTGGTGGACTTCCCAAAATTCAAGTAGCACTAGTGGACTTCCCAAACTTTCAGTAGCACTAGTGGACTTCCCAAACTTTAATTAGCACCAGTGGACTTCCTAAACTAGTGAACTTGCCAAAACTTAAGTAGCACTAGAAGATTTTTCAAACTAGTGGACTTCCCAAAATTTAATTAGCCCTAGTGGACTTCCCAAACTTTAATTAGTACTAGTGGACTTCCAAGACTAGTGAACTACCCAAACTTTAATTAGTACTAGTGGACTTCCCAGACTAGTGGACTTCCCAAACTTTAATTAGCACTAGTGAACTTCCCAAACTTTAATTAGTACTAGTGGACTTCCCAGACTAGTGGACTTCCCAAACTTTAATTAGCACTAGTGAACTTCCCAAACTTTAATTAGTACTAGTGGACTTCCCAGACTAGTGGACTTCCCAAACTTTAATTAGCACTAGTGAACTTCCCAAACTTTAATTAGTACTAGTGGACTTCCCAGACTAGTGGACTTCCCAAACTTTAATTAGCACTAGTGAACTTCCCAAACTTTAATTAGTACTAGTGGACTTCCCAGACTAGTGGACTTCCCAAACTTTAATTAGCACTAGTGAACTTCCCAAACTTTAATTAGTACTAATAGACTTCCCAGACTAGTGGACTTCCCAAACTTTAATTAGTACTAATAGACTTCCCAGACTAGTGGACTTCCCAGACTTTAATTAGTACTAATAGACTTCCCAGACTAGTGGACTTCCCAGACTTTAATTAGTACTAATAGACTTCTCAGACTAGTGGACTTCCCAAACTTTAATTAGTACTAATAGACTTCCCAGTCTAGTGGACTTCCCAAACTTTAATTAGTACTAATAGATTTCCCAGACTAGTGGACTTCCTAAACTTTAATTGGTACTAATAGATTTCCCAGACTAGTGGACTTCCTAAACTTCAATTGGTACTAATAGATTTCCCAGACCAGTGGACTTCCCACACCGGAATTCCATCAGTCGGCATTCTGTAATCCTTCGTAAATGGTGTACTGTAGGAGCAGCAGCGGTCCATGAGATGAGGCGTTGGGCATTGGGTGAAGCGGTGTGAACAGGACACTGAACGCCTGGCAGAGCGGGTAAAGAGAGCGACAATGGAGCGAAGTGGTGCGGCTAGCCTCATGTCCTGAGGTTGTCCAATATGGGAGGTGCAGCCTCATCAATTCGCAGTCTTTCATTACCCAAATGCTTGATTGACAAAGAAGCCTCAATTTTACTGTCAAGGGAGAGCAAGGAGAAAGAGCGGCAGCAGAGCACTGCGGCGCTGGAGGGGCCAGGGGGGTTCAATTTCACGCCAGGGGTCATGCCTAAATTGAGATCGAAGTTCAGTTCTACCCTGATTGACCTATGCTAACTATTTTTTTTTTCAACATAGTGTTATTATAGTAAAATTTCAACCTGCGATCGGTATCCGAGTGTTTTATTAAACACATGATTTTTTTTGAAAATGTGAGGAATGCGCATTTAATTTATGGAAATTTATTTAAATTAAGTAGGAGACATTGTCAAATCCTTCCATTAAGTTATTCAAAGGGAAATAAATAATTGTCTCTCATTCATGCATGGAAAATAAAGCCCTCCAGGGTCATAATACTAAACTAACGATCGAAGAGAAGTGACAGGCTGGCGGCATGTAGTAGGGACGCGGCTTCAGGGAAAAACACATTCCGAGATAATTCAAAGAAGGAAATTCAAAAAATTAACATCGTCACCACAGCATTACAAAAGCAAATGGTGGTAACTAAATGTGCTCAGAAGTTTGGTCTTACCTTAGTTGATATCTTGTTCGAGTTTCTCGTAGAATCTTGAGAGTTAAATTATTCTAGCCACTGCGTCAGCACTTCTTTCGATTAATCTTCACGTCACACTAGACGCTAAGGTAAACACTTTCAAGAGACTATTCTTTTTCAAAGTGATGAGCGAAATACGAATTTATATTATGGTGCTTAAGAGTCAAAACTATAAAAACTGTTTTATTATGATCAAGTAATATGCAGAAATACAAGCATCTGCTTCTAATTTGAGAATATCTAAAATCACGCTGTCTCCCTACAACTAGACATAAATTACTTGCGGGTTGAAAATGTACTATTATGTACTTTTGTTATGGTTTCAAAGGGTAACAGTACAGCAATTAACTTTACTGGTAAGAGATATGAATAAAATTCGAATGAATAGCATAGTGCAGTAGCATTAAATTTTAATACTATCTACGTGAAACATAAAAAAAGCTCTCGTCTTTCCCTTGGCTTCCTCAAGCGCTTATTCCGGTCCACTCATAAATGCTAATCAATAGCATAACCGAAAATAATTTATGAATTTACAATTCATCTTATACCTGAAACAGAAATCTATTGATATAGAATGTCGTAAGCACTTTTTTAAAATGCATTAATATTCATTGTTTAACTCGTCGTAATAGTTCGGACGTGAGACTGTGGCTGTAGATATTTTATATTTTTGAAAGATTTGAGAAGAAATTTTTGTCTATTTCTCTCTCCTACATTTACAGAAAGCCGGAACCTAAAAGCGTACATAAATTCAAGGTTGAATATTTGAAAGAAATTTAACCATTTTTTTCACGAACCTCGTTATATTCCAAAGTAATCTACCTCATGAAAAAAGAGGCTCCCCAGGAGATCGCTGTACAACGTTCATTAGAACGGATCGACGTTTCTAGACTTCAAATCGAAAAAACAGGAGCAAATGCAACTCTTTAGCTGCTTATTACCAATAATGTGGCTATTTAAAAAGTCATCAAGTACGAGACCTTTTGTAAGCCCGTAATTAAATGGACTGAATCGCCCAGTCTTCTGATTTCAACCCTCAGCTCATCCGACGTTTGTGTTTGTGCCGTGATTACAAAGCAGTGCTGCCCATTGTGCTCCATATGGCACCCTGGCACGAGTGCGCCCTCTGGCAACCGTACAGCTGCACGCAACAGTCCTGCTGAAGTTAAAGCGTATTTATACTTCAAAAGTACAGCATCTGTGATTTCTGTAACTTAATAAGTGGTTTCTAGCAACCGATGGTAACGGTTTTGTATCAGGACGGAATGTAATATTATTGCCAGGGAATTTAGCAAGTCGTTCATATATGAACCTCTCCCCTTCGTATTCTTTTAAACTAAATGTTTTTGAATTTTTGATACAACATATTAAATAATATAGTCCGAAGAAATCATTCATATACCAACAATACACAACGCTATCGCATTGTATATTCCGCTCAGTTCGTTTCAGGGGGAATCAGGATTTTCAATAGTCAGCACGACCAGATGTAATTTATCGCATATTTTTATACCCATGTTAAAAAATAACCTAAATCATTCACCCCTGAAGAGCCACATAGCTTGGGAAAACAGTTCACTTGAAAGTAAGTCTCCAAACAGCAAGGAACCAGAGGGAACTAGTACGAGCTGAACAGCAGGAGGAGCGGTGATTTTGACTGCGAGTGTCCGAAGTGCTCATGAGATTTTTTTTTGTTCCCAATGAAAAGGAAATGAATACAGGATTCGAATTTGAGGATCAGGGATGGATTAGGTATTTGAATTTTAACGTCGGGGATGGGAGTTTTGCCTGAAAAGGTTTGGTTGAATGTTTAGTTGAGCTGTAGTGTTCTGTTGTAGAGGAAACTGCAAAATGTTTAAAAACCAATTATATTGAAACCGGCAGATCTGAGAAACGACATTTATTGATGAAACCACAGTTTTGTCGTTGAAAAAAAAGGCATTTAGACTAACTGGGTAATTAAGAATTATGAAATACTTTAATACACAATCAGGATTCAGGTAGACTCAGGCATTTCATGTTCTTTATTTTCTAAACAAACCAATGCATCAAGAAATTATCAGAGAAATTCGGTTTAAAACACCGAAAAAGTTTCTCAAACCTGAGTTAAGGTTTATGTACCTAATTCTGCTCATCTCTTAGATAAGTAATCATATCATGTAAACAATCCATTTCCAAGGGCCAAATGTGCATCCGAGTGTGCATCAGCAAATGCGTTATACCAGAATCTTCACAGGAGATTCACTCCATGACAATTACGTCTTAATCTCAGGCGGTGAACGGAAAGTCTTTTTCCGCACGACCGGCTGCCTCAACGCCCAATCCGCAAGTATCATCTGCGGATCCTCACCCCTTGCGTTCCACTAAGCCGGACGGTCAGATGCTGTTCACGATATACGCCTGGAGGTCGGACACATGGCGCACCAAGGCGATAATCTCAACAGTAAATACAAAGCTTATTAGAACCGTGATAAACACAGAGGGTGCTTCTGTGAGGGCTCTAATAACTTCATCCTTTGCTCAACAATGCATGCCGTGTATGACGGTTGGAGCTCCAAAGGATGACGTGGACTTCCGCCCTGTTTGCTATCATACAAAACTAATTTTTAACGAGTGGATCAAGTTTTATGAAGAAGAGAAATTTTTGCACTTGAGCCCTTGAAGACATTTCATTCATGGTCGACCAGGATAATTATTTCAAAAATTAACTACGGAACAATATTCTGTAGTTAACTTAAAGTTTAGATTGCTTCATCAGCTTGCTCGAGTCATTTCAATTTCACAATTTGGGCTGCTGAAAGACTTTTAAGTTTTTGCAAAAGACTACATCATAAAAAAATTCATTAGAAGGAAGACATGAAATGGAATTAGATAAGGTACTACATATAATGTGATCTTCCTCATTAAAAATATGCAGTCTGAAGTAATTCCTAGCATGAGGTAGATGAATTAACAATAAACCGCTTGAAAGTGCAGTTGCAGAATGAGAATGATATTCTCACTTCGTTTTTTAATTTTGTCGATGAAAGCAACGGAGAAAAGCGATGGATTCTGTGGTAAAATTTCACCCTATGGAAAATCGAATTTTCAACCTTTTCATCACCTAATGCTCAATATTTCATCACTATTTATATTTCCCTTTGCGAGTACGACACAAAGTTTTTAAAAATTTTTTTCGCAAGATATCAGGCATTATAAACATCTCCAAATCTAAAAAAACCTCTTATTAAATATTATTCACCGAAATCGATTGTAACTCAATTTAACCTGTGATACAAACTTTCAAATGGAAGGAAAGCGAAGCTCAAATCGATGTTTTGAATTTGCTAATGAAAGCTAATCAGAGTCGTGGGAAGTTACTTTGAGTCCAATGAATGAAAATCGCTCATTGTGCAGGTCACACGACGGCTTCTAAATTACTTCTAACGCATTTACCAAAGAGAAATGGACAAAGAGAACAGCTGTGTCGGCACAATGGCCCTGGCACCAGTTGTAGTTACTGCTAAAAGTCACCCGATAGCGTCTATCCCTAAAGAGCTTTTAACAAGAGAACCTAAAGAGCGTGACAACAGCTGGGCGAGGGAGAGACAGGCATGAGTCTCCAGAGTCTGATTGGAAAATTTGGGCACACAAGTGGCTTACAGGAGGGCTTTCAAGAATCTGTGATTTTAAGAGGTATCTTACCCGATGAAAATTGAATCCAAATGAAGGAGTCGTATCTCAGTGCAAATAATGTGACTAATAATGAAAGAAATTCAAAGACTGACGTTAGATGGTAAGGAAGGAGCGCCTGAGGACTGGCTCAAACATCGAGAGCAGGAGATGGAGCCATAATAACGTAAGAGGGCAGGCTGGGGGAACACCTAACAATGCCCGGCCACCCCTACGAGCCATCTGGCCGACGAGGGGAGCTCTCTGGCAGGAGTCCACTCACTTCACCACAGCAACACACCGAGCGCGCTGCCTCTGGTGGTGTCCTGCTGAGATTCTGCCTGGATCGCCCGAGTCGGTGCCGTCATAATGAATAGGCGTCCATCGATCTCGACGGTAATAAAATGATTGTTAGAAGCACTCGAGTCGTGCTGAAGATGAGGAGTCTTCTAATTAAAATTGCACTGCTAATATCACGAGGTTTAAGCTAACTCTGTTTTGAATATGTGTGAAATACTATTTTTTTCATGATAGCACTGCGAACCGCTGCGAGTCCCACAGCCCTGCCCAAACCTCTTATCTTCACGCGGCAACCCCGCGTTCTTGATAGAGACGAATGCTGCGTTTGAAGAACTGTACAGCAACATAATACGAGCGTCTTCAAGTCGAACGAGTTCATGGAGCGTCACTGTGTGCATAGTAGTGCCTCTATTCTGCTGTAAAGAAAAAAATTCACATGCTCTGTGCACTTGATCCCTCAAATCACACAACAGAGAGCATCGTCGTCAAGTCAATTATAATAACATTGAAGATGTCATTACAAAAGGTGTGACTGCAAGTAACGACAACCTAAACAAACCAACTTCAATTTTGAAATAACTTAAAGGGGGAAAAAAATAAATAATGAAATACAACCAGCTTGATTGTGAATCTTATATTGAGAATTAATGCACATTTTCTCGAAAAAAAAAAAAAAACTCCTGAATACGTTGTCAGAAGTTAAACAGGTAACGTAAAATTGACAACCTCAACTTAATTACGTGGACACACAATCGCTGTATATGATATTGGTAGACTCAAACTAGCGTACAGCAGGAGGTCTGCCTTGTAAGAACAGGATAAGCGCGCTGTTTTGCCGCCAATTCTGAGATGACAGTATGCTATTGATCATCACTTAAAATAAGACTCTTAAATTTCACCGAGTTAAATGAAAGATCAGAAAAGCTTTTTTCAAAATTCGGCAGCTTTGTTGCATTGGAAAAATGGTGGTACATCAGCGCTTCTATAGCAGTTCTTGGAAAACTTTTTCAATAAAATAACACAGATATTCATGAATCAAACACCATACAGGGCGAGTGGGGTAGGCGTGACAAAATGCACTCTTCACAAGAGCTCAGAACTCGATCCGGTTCATGTGCTAGAACTTACTTACTATATTTTCTCTCGTAAATAGTACCATGACTTCCTCTTGAGGGTAACCAGCATGATAGAGGAACTAAACAATCGAAGATATGATGAAGGAAGAAAAGCAACATTTATACTTCACTCAAACAGACACATTCAATTCCATCCTACGAGTCACATAATAAAACCCATAATATGGTTGCACTCAATTTTATTCAACTCGAAGGACAAGTGAAGTACATGATTGTCAAAATAACTATTAACCCATTCAAAAGGCGCTAGGAAGTCAATTAAATGAATATAATATTAGATTATTTTGACGATTTGCAGCACGGCTGTCTATACCGTTGGTTGACGTTATACAGTGCTTAGCGATTCGAAACTCAAAGAAATACAGGATTGAACGTGTAAGTTTTCATGTGCTCGTACTTGTCTTTGACAGCAGAATTAAAGCTCTAATCAGGGTTTTACCAGCAAGCAATGAAGGCAGACATTTACATCAAACCGGTCTTGACGTTCATCAGAAGTGCACAACGTGCAACGGTCAAAACGTTAGTGATTCGGTTAGTGAAGTTCCGTATGTTTGGTAAAATAGACAAAAAATGTAAACACAAGAAACCTAGACGCTAGTACATCAAGTTAGATGTACGTTAAGAAGACGCCTTGTTAGAAAGACAAAGAAGAGAAGATAAGGAAGAAACGTGGCACCGTTATTTTCATTAATAATACAATACACCACTAAAAAGCAATCGAAACAAGGAATCCACAGCGCCGCAGAAAATTCTGATAGTGAGTTATTCTGGTGCTAACATTCTAATAATAGACAACTAAGTCGCAACGGAGTGCTGTAAATAGCATCGCTAAAATTGCTTTGAGGAGCTTGCGATGATACGTATCTCGACATAAAACACGCGCTCCGAGTATAACATTTAGAAAGAAACTCAGAGATCCTACAAAATCCCGAGGAGTGCAAAGTCCATAAGGGACAGCAAAAAAAAAAACGAATGCGAGTGATGGTAGCCCAGCTACATCACTGCAAAAAATGCAGTGAAATGTTCTTACTCGGATGTTTCTCAGCGATGTGAAAAAGTTTATTGTCTGATAAATTTTCCATGAGAGAGGTGACTCGTTAACTTGCTAAGCTAGAAAATATTTTATAACTAGTAAAAAAAATCGAGAAGCATGATGAAAACGCGGAACTCAAGACACTGAAACCGGATAGGTTACGCGGATGTTCAGTACGAGTAATTAAGATAATTAAGTACAAAGGGACACAGGAATGTAGACGAACAATATATGTTCTATCCATACTTAAAATGTACATTGGCGAATTTCTACTTCTAATCCTATGTACAAGGATTAATAATCTTGATATTATCTACCGTAACTTAATGCAAAGGAATCTATTAGCTTAATATATTTACAAAATAATATTTCTAATCATCAATAAATAATGTTCAATTTGAGTGAGATTCCTAATGATTGAACGCGTTAACATTTCTACTTCCAATGTCATTAGCTTCGTATAAATGAGAATCTGAACGTCAAGAAATGCAACGTAAGCTAGTATTCAATGATAAAACTTCACAGAGTGGTTGAAATTTAGAGTTAGCATCTGAGGATCAGACTTGAATTAGATTAAACATTTCACTTATTTTAGGAGCCTTCACTGTTATTTCCCGTACAATTTACATCTCTACGTATTCAAGGAACCTTTACTGTTATTCTTTCTCCGGATAATCTGTAGTTTCATTTATTTGGAAAACCTTCATGGCATTTTCCGTATTATTTACATAATTCTTATTTTTGGGACCGCCACTTTCATTCACGAATTATTCTCCGTACAATTAATACCACTCTTCAACTGAAATATCTACTAAACAGGTCAGCTTAAGACTTCATGTACTGTAACAACATTTGTGTCGATATTTTCCATGAACTTCTCATCACCTTCACGACCATCATGAACACGGTCATAGTTACTGTATTGAGAAGAGCTCATTCCGAAACGATAACTATGAATTTCTGCGATTTCAAACACGAAATTCTTCAAAGTGTACGGCAAATTAGCTCTCTATTCCATTTCAGTGGAACGCGGACATTAAAATACCTAGAAGATTTATGTATGTTAGAGCAATGGCACAGTCGCTAAGGTCAATGATAATAATCATATAGATCATACATGTATACAATTTTGTCGGAAAACTGTTCAGAAGCGATGGTATATAGTAGTAATTAAACTCGTGAATAATAAATTCCCAGATTGGGTTTACCTCCATAGTCACACAACACCTGAACGACAGCGACAGTATTTCTGCAAATTCAAACAAGCATTTTGTCGCACTTGGCGACAAGATGGAACGGTTGCAGCCACGACACATATTCGTGACGACAGTTCTGAACTGAGATCCTGACACGAAGTAAAGAAAAAAAGGCAAAAAAGATTCTCCTGTGTTTCAGAACTTGTGGAGAGCCACTCAAGAGGCTGCTTGGCGAGGTAAGTGGCTACCAGTGGACTCTTAACGAAAATGAAATATTTTCAATGCTTAAGAATTCTTTTACTGAAAATAACAAACTACATGATAACTGTACATTAAAATTATCGGAACATGGAACTAGAACGCGGCTAGAAATGTAACGGAGGAAATTACTGCCACTTTCAATGCGTGAACCGAACCCGAAATGACGTCAGCGACAGAAATAATCACATTATTCTCATGTAAGCTTAGCCGTAGAATTGCATAGCGCAAGTGATATATATCAGCGTACTGAATATTATATATATTTTACAGAGCAGTAGCTGAAAAATGCAACACTTTCATGAATATCAAGATCATTTGAATAACGAAATGCTATCTAACACAGAAATTGACGAAAGCTTATACAGAGCTTATTCTTACAAAACCTATCGAATTCTGATAAATTGATTCAGGAAATAAGAGTGCCACAAAAGGAAGTATTCACCGTGCATTAGGATATACTTGAAATTTTCATTCAATACACAACTGTTACTGAATATTAATTACCCTAGAACGGACACGTTCAACTCAGTCGCAGATTTAATAAGAGCGTAAATGGCAACCTACAAAAACCTGATCAATGTACAATACACTGAAACGCGTAGTAACATTAGCTAACATAGTAGGTGAGCTCGGGTCTAATGAAGCGAAGACTTGAAATGACCGTTGAATAGAGGAGTGCTACAAGGCGGAGGTGGATGTTGTTGCAGTTGTGTCGGTTGTTGCTGTTGCTGATGATGATCCACCAGGAGTTGCTGTTGCTGTTGTTGCTGTGGGTGTCGTTGCTGAGACCGATGCTGCTGTGGCTTTGAAGGAGTATCGGAAGACACCGAATTGCTCAAAGACGTCCGGAAAGCAGCCAAGTTCTCGCCAGCCAGCATAGCGCTCGGGTCCATGAGGGCAGAGGGAGGGAGGTGGGTGAGATGAGCTCCAGGGTGGTTCAAGTAAGTCACCACCCTCCGCAGCTCCTCAATGGCATTCGACTGCATCAGGATGTAGTTCTTGGCGAGCAAAAGAGTGGCGATTTTTGAGAGTTTGCGCACTGACGGCGAGTGGGCGTAGGGGATGACTGCTCGCACCTCGTCGAGGGCGTCATTGAGGTCATGCATTCGACGCCGCTCGCGGGCGTTGATGGACAGGCGCACAGTTTTCTGCTGACGCATCTTGCGGACGTTCGTGTTCTCGAGGAGGTAATTCTGAGTGTTACTTGACGTGGGATTTTCCTCTTCCTCTGCGCTCACGCCCGAGCCATCCGTGTGCTCTTCGGTCAAACGCTCTTCCTTGACTCGAGCTGACGGGTTGCGGTTTTCATTATTGGAAGTGTATCCGAAGTCCGAGTTGCTAGGTCGAGTGGAGAGGTCAGAGAGATTTGGAGGAGGACGCACGTTTGGTGGCAAGTGGAACGGAGGACAGAAAGCTCCTGACGAAGGAGAGTTGAGGTCATGACGTCTTTGCAGCAGAGAGGTGTGGTGTGTGAGGGGCGGAGGGGGGTTTGCGTTGCGGTGTCTCGATAGGTCACTCAGGAAGAGGTTCTCAGCACCCATCAGGCCGTGGTACGACAGCCCATTCATTGATGCGCTCCTGAAACACAGGCAAATAGTTAACGCATCAGTACACATTCTCGGCAGAATAAAGAGTCCTTGCAACATGCACAAATAATAAGAGCTCAGCTTGGATGAACATTGTTCCAATATGGGTGGACATCATTTAGTGATCTGATGAGTTTCTCTCACGTTATAACATTGATGTTGCAGAATAGGCATGAACGTTGAAAATAGTGAAGTGAGTACAAAAACGCACTGCTTATGAAACATAAGTAACGTTCGCAACAGTATTACATTTTTTCAAAAATTAAGTACACTACAGAAAAAACTAAAATAAAACTAATCAACTTTTTTTGTTAACAAGTTATATCCAAAATTGAATTTCCGCTTGAAAAAAATTTACACTCGTGCGCTAAATTAATTTTAATTGAAGTGGAAGTATAATCTAGTGAAAGCCGTTGAGCTCTTCTGCTTTGAACTGGTAATAACATCGCTTTGAGAGGGCGACATTGGTGACGAATTTCAAGACAGGCATAAAAGAATTATTTCGAATTCAAACATTTCACAAAGCGCTCCCCGTCCATAGTTCAAAAAATAGACCTGTTTACTCATAAAATACTTGAAATTCAACAGTTTAATTGAATACTTGGGGTGAATTCCAACCGCGAACTGCATTATAATCACGCACATCGCCACTCAGGCAGCACTATTATCGATGTCAATATGTACGCAATATCATGCAATTAGTTTCTCAATTAGTAATAAAATGAATGTAATACTTGCGCAGTTAAATCGGGGGAACGTATGAGCTTTAAATATGCAAAAAATTGCATTAGCCAAGAAGCAGTTCTTCCCGTTTGGAGAGAAAACGAAATAAGATTGCGTCACGTCACAGCGAGTGCGGGCACAATGCAAGTAGTAAATATGTGTTAATTATCTCTCAGGGGATTATAGAAATAGGAAAACAACACAAAGAAGACCTGCAAGTTGCGTCACAAGCATTCGACCGTTGAAAGCTACTTCCTCTTTAAAAATTCAAGGTACCTCAGTCGGAAGTCGCTCTGCCACACGGCGTGACGTGCGAGGCGTTCTCTTAGAGTCACGGCTTCCCAACCAGGGGTGCTCATCGCACCTCCTGGAGGGGCGGGACATCATTTCAGGAGGTGGAAGAAGTATTCCAAATATTCAAATTATCAAATAAGACATTATCTCTTGACAATCAAATTTAGTATAAATTAACCTTGACCCTCAAGTAGCTATAAATTTGTAGGGGGTGCGAGGTCACATTGAAATTTACTAAGGAGTGCAGGCTTAATTAAAAAGGGATTGTAAATCACTTTGTTCAATGAACTCATAAGTCACGCGAGGTCGACAGCACACAATTGACGCCTCAATACTCTGGGTGTGGTCCATCGCTCACGCAGCACCTCAACAAAGGTACGTACTGAGCAATGTACCCACTGACGAGTTTGCAACACGCGAACCTAATTATTATGTTCTTTAGATTTTCCCCAATTAAGTCAAAAAACGATATTAAACCTCTCAAATAACTCATTTACAAAGATCTAGTACTTCATTCTTTTAACTTTAACTTCATAGTGTCAATACGGAACAGAAGGCAACTGCTTCATCAGTTCAAAGGTGCCGTACATACAGCGTTTATGGAACTGTGCTATTGCATTAGCTCAGAGTTTTTCAAAAGTACAATACTGGCACAACATACTCGAGTTAATAAATAACCGAATCACTAATGATTCAAATAGTCGGATAAAATAAACTGTACAACAGCTCTCTCCCACAACAAATAAATCTTTCTCTTCGAGTTTATACATAAAGAATTAGGACAGCGAGAGTTTTAGTAAACTGAACAGAATATTTGGGCTTCAATGCAATGCAATTAACTCAACTGGCTAGACACACAAAAATTTTCATTCAACAACATTTAAACTGATACGTAACACTGAATTGCAGTGGAATGATATCTCATGAATGAATACACCCACCAACACCTTAAACCAAAAAACACTGTTTATCCGAACATTGTTTCCTTTCCAGCGAGTTACTGTAAGATGATTTACACTGCACTTAAAATTCGTCATTCAAAACAGGAATGAAACCCAAGTGCACACATGAAATATCAGAAGAGCAAGACGAAAGGAAGAAATAACAAGCAAAAGCGGAAATCTAAAAAATGTATCCTATACATTTCAGATTTACAGAAGGCAGACGAAATTTTAGTTGGAAGAGTTGTCAGTGACACTTTGCCGTTAGGCGAAAAATGGCCCATTGCCCATTTTCAGTAGAATGAAAAAGAAAAAATTAAAATTTCCCTATCGGGGAACTCGTACCCATAGCCACGTGCGGTAGAAATTAAGCAGTGAGAACCCCAAGACGAATTAGGGGACTGTAAAATTGAAGCGAGTGCCCATAGGACTAGTAGCTAGACGGAGAATTTTTTCAACTCTTCGAGTATGGAAGTTCATTTCATTACACTCTAACGTCGTTCAATAGTATGAAACTGAGTATAGCTGAAGTTATAACTTTACCACAGTAACTTCATTCCATTTCACTCGTAAACTGATCACGAACAAGAGTTCGACTTATTCTTATGCAAAATCGACCTAGAAAACTTCCTCAAAAGGTTCAGTTGATCCCCGCTTCGGAAGCTACCAAGCGAGGAAAGAGCTTCAAATATAGATGGAAATAATTTGCGCAGTCAAGACAACGGCTTATACGGAGAGTTCTTAGCTAGTCGGTGGGGAGCGGGGTTTTGAGCTCACGATAACCTGTGATCATTTCCGACTTTACTTTCAATTTGGATGATGCCAGCATAAAATAAGACAGAGAGAAAATACATAAAAGCAAACTTTATGAGGAGTTCTTCAAAGAAACAGGAATAGCTACCGTACTAAAATCTGGATTTGCGACCACAGCAATACAACGCAGTGTCAAGCGAGGCACTCGACGCGTTTCTATTCCAGTAAGAAAGAACTCTAAAGCCTTAAAGGAAGAACTTAGCGAAAGCCTCTGAAATACACTCAAGCAACACACACCTCCAGGTATGAAATAACGAAAAAATTCGACTGAACTTGAGCAACTACGTAAAAATCCAGAGACTAGTGATCTATTACACGCAGTTGAGTGACTTTCATAACGAAATCTTAAATTGACAAATGAAACGCTAAAATTTGTTTTTTTCAGCGGAACTCGAAATCGTAATAAAAGTTCACTTCAAAATCGGCAGAGCTACATCGTCACGAATAACTAGATATTTCAAGCGGATACGGCCGACCTGATCGATTGCTTGCACGTTCTGAGCTCACTAGGAGCAGCAAATGGCAAAACAAACCTCACATAAACGTCTGTTTCGAAACATAACAAATGACTCTCAAATTTTAAAGCAGAACAACAAAGGAGCACAAACAGATTTCCACTTCTGTTCAATTTTAAATACCCACCAAAGTTTGAACAAAACTTGTGTTTTAATTAATAGATAATAACAAGCAGATATACGGGCACTCTTAATTTGGCTGCTGCCCAAATCAGGTGTAACGGTAACACCGAGTAAAGTATAATTAGATTATAAGTTAGTTTAAAGATCCCTACTCGCATGAAATGTGATCCAACGAGAGCGAAAAGGCGGGGCCATTTAGTATGGACCCTAGAAAACGAGGAATCCATGAGCAGGCATGTTCCCACACAAGACTACCTGCGCATAGAAACAGCAAGTTAAGAAGAAAGAGGAAGAAAAGATAAAGAATAATCAGCGAAGAAGGATGAAAATGAAACGAAGTAAAGTGGGTACGAAAGATAGAAGTCCCAAACGCCTAGCTAAAGTTTAGGTAACCTAACAGTGTCCTCCTACATCTTAGAAATAAATACAAAATAAACTTGAATTATGAAACAGCAATAACATGAAATACAACTACGGAGTAGTAATACGCACTAATGCCCAACTCAAAAGAAAAGATAGAGAAACAATGTACAGTTCCAACACGGAGGTCCAACTCACCGGTCCATATTTCGTAGGTGAAGGATAAAGGAGCTCTCGTCCTGGCAGAGTTAGCCTCAGCTACAACACAAACTTGCTTTCTAGCTCACACTGGTCCACTGCGGCGCTCAAGGGCCACGCGTTTAACTTTTGATCCAATATGAAACGGAGCTTTCAGACGACAGTACAAGAATATGAACTCACGAAACTAAGCCAGATCTCGGATAAGTGTAATGCACAGGGACGGAGTTACAACAGACTGTAACATTCGCTATGTCATTTAACTGGAGGCGACTACCTATGTTATAGCAGCTCAACATTCGAATTTTACAAAAAACGCGAAGCTGTCACTGTCAGCATAAGAACTCAAGGAAGTTTTGTGACAATAGGTGTTATTTCATGAAGCAGTAAGTTCTTCAC
Source organism: Orchestia grillus (assembly GCA_014899125.1). Taxonomy (NCBI): domain Eukaryota; kingdom Metazoa; phylum Arthropoda; class Malacostraca; order Amphipoda; family Talitridae; genus Orchestia; species Orchestia grillus. Next base: position 15,511 of record VOMN01089701.1, on the reverse strand, counting down.
AGCACGAAAGCTTTCAAGCGTGAGGACAATGCGAGCGTGCTTTAATACTATTAGTCTTCTACGGCAAGTGCAATGTAAGACGAAAGGCTTTGACGGGTACGTATGCTTTAGATAATGAACTATTCAGTGGAATGATTATTTCGGTGATCACGTGGTCTGCACACACCTCAGCTCAACACAAACGTCGAACGTCCTTTCAACAGAACCTCTCGCGCATAACTGGCATCCCAAATTTCAGCACCGCAACATCAGGTTGACATTCTTGATTTCATACGAAAACTTTGTTTAGGTGTACCGTATGGTTGGAAAAAGATGAATTTCAGCGTTTCTATTTAGTGGTTGATTTTCATTGCAATGCTTCATAATCTTACGATAAAAACTAGTCATAAAATGTAAAGAATAAGATTAGTTCTATGGATATTTTAAGAAATATTAGGATTGTCGGCAACACTGCAACTGAGGACACGATGCACCGCCCTCGTCTGGCCGACTTACCCTCAACGAATCAGAGCCCGAATTCGATCTGGCACTGTGCAAGAAACTGAGGGTCGGAGCGGCCATTGGTGGAAATGCGATGGGCCTGATCCAGCTTGAACCAATACGATGTTGGCGCTGAAAACAAACATGATATTTGCCCCACTTTGATTGGTTACCAAGAATTAGCCGAAGCCAATAAACATGGCCTGCTATGACTGATGACTGAGGGAAATGGCTCGGTTTACAATTTTTACTCCTGTTCTGGTGGACTCTCAAACAACTTTGTTTGGGAACAATCAGCATTTTAATAGGTTGTTCCAGGAGCGCCAACAAATGACTGGTGTCGGGCGCAAAAGTGTAAATTGTAGGACGTCAAGTTAAGCCCTTTGAGTGAGCGATGATGGCAGTTAGCGGCGGTTTTAGCAGATAATCCAATGATGATGATAGCGGACAGAGGCAAGCGCGGCAGCTGCGACTGTAGCGAGAGTTTTATCAGTATTGGCAGCACTCAATTGGTCTATGAAAACAACCCTCAAAATGAACCGAATCTGTCGTACCGCTCTTAATGAATTACAATTATTATAGGAAGGGTTTAACCCCCGTTACCACATTTTACGCTTTTCTAACAGTAAAACTCGGTTGCAGTTTCAAGTTCATTTTTAGTTCGCACCATGAACTTTCTACACAGTTGAAGTTATAATAGCTTAGGAATCCTATCTACCTTCCGAGGAGCTCCAAGTCCCCATGATCAGCTGGAGGCGGTGCAAATAAACAGAAAGATCAGATGAACATTATTAATAACAATACCAACTAATTACACATAACTTTAAATGTTGTGGAAGTAATGCGAAAATTATTAAGAGAACGATCACACCACAAAAATGAGCAATGATCAGCCAAAATGAAACATTTGGCCAAGCACACACCATCTGCATGTTACATGCAGAACAAAGTCAAGAACAAATAGCTCAAGTGAACAGGACGTTGACGACGGAAAATTGTTAGGGCTCTACAACATGATATTCACTAAGCTGCTTCAATTACTTGCTATTCTGCAACGTCATTTCCGAAAAAGCAACTTGAGTATTCGAACATGTCCGTCCAAATTCTCATTTTTGAAACGAAAGATCAACGCAAAATCACTCTATTCGGGTCTAACTACGAGCTTTGCACTTGATTATACGATCACGAAAACCAAGTCCAGGAGAAATTTAACACCACAGACAAGAATGGCCTCAGTGCCAAGACGGGACGCGATGTGGTCGGATGGACAACGAAAATCTCAAGGAGACATAACGAAGAGGGAAGAATGAGTCCTACACAGAGTGCCAGGGAAAAGAAAAAGAAGTACAAAATTTCATACCTACAAGAAGGTGACAAACTAAACACTTTTACATCCATCAAACCTTGCAAATTTTTTAGGTATTAGCCGTTTTCCTTATCGAGGTATACCACACTACGACCAGCACTCCACGCTCATAATCTTCTGGATTCAATGCTTGGACTTTTCGAAAGTGGTATGGATGATAATGATTTTGATTTAATACAGTAATCGCTCGCTACTTCACGGTTCATTGATCCCGGCTTCAGCACATCGCGGATTTTTCAAAAATAGCAATCAAAAACTCAAAATTGAGGAATTATGACGCGAAAGGTGCCCGCACGCAATCAGAATGCCGGGAGTGCCCACACAATTCAAAATTCACGTCTCTGATTGGCTGACTAACATCCCGCCATATGATATCCTTACCGACTTGGGAATATTGCAAACTGATTAGCCTAGACGTTTCTTCCACCTTAGCTCTCATATACCCAGCGAAAACGATCGCGTTCATTCAAATCAATGTTTACGTGATGCTTAGTCTCGGGATGTGCCAATTTTTTCCTTCTCTTGTATCCTTTAATTCAATTAGTGCTTGCGACGTTCTTAAAAATGTCTTCAAAACATTCTCTACCCTCTAAATTCTCTAGTGAACCCAGAAAGAAGAAAATGATATTATACACACATAAAAACAAGTGCGCACGTTAAAAATGAGAGGGTGGCACTTCTTCGCGGTTTCTCACTTATCGCGGTCAGTTCTGATCCCCATTAACCGCGATAAATGAGGGATGACTCCAAACTTCCCAATGGTTCAGTAATCCGAGAGTTACTGCAGCTCTTGAATTGCGATGAAAATGGTCTAGCATTGTGCATTGTTTCGTCAACATCTACATACCTCTGACGACCAGCGTCTCTTAGGTTTATTACCAAATTTCGCGTTGTCACGTAGCCTTTGAAGTAAATTTGAAAACATTCTACGACCAGGTATTTAACGGTTTGGAAAACGCTTTTGGTGTAGCCTGGTTGTCTGGCGTTCCCATTAGCAGCACCATAAGGAACGTGCTACCATTTCTGATTTCTTAAGGGGTCCATGATGCCAGCGCCACGTCACAATAGAGAATGAACAGCAACAAATAGGTAAACAAGAAGTTATCTTGCTGCGTGATCTGGAACAATCTAGAACTTATGAGTCTAAACGTTGTTATCAAATATCTCACACGTCAAACTTTTATTCGTAAAGCTTCGTAGAGGCGTAAGTGTTTAGTTCGCAACTTTCTGGTCAGAGTAAAATTTTGCACCTCTTTTTCTCTAACACCCTGCATAGACCATATTATATTTAAATGAACAGGATACTAGATACACAGTCATTCGCATCACAAGCACTTGCACATTTACCTTAGTTTTAAGAGAAACAAAAATTAAAGTCTGAACTGCATTATTTCTAACGTCCTTCAGGAATGGTGGTGGGCCTCAATACACAGTACAAGCAACAGACTCGAAGGCTAGTCGTAAGAAGTTGTTCACGCGGCACCACAGCATCTGTTACTACTTACTGCCCATATGAAAAGTATAGAGAAAAAATTTACAAACAAAATATTAAAGCTAACTAACACAAAACGTATCAGAAGCTTAAAAGTAAACAGTAAAATAATCTTTGCATGGAGAATCTAAAGTTCTGAGACACACCGACGAGTGCAAGCTCCGTACACCATCAACCTCTTGACGATAGGAGTTCAAGAAAGTTCATATTCCTCGAGAAACGACCACTACACACCCGGTGAAAATCTTCCTCATGTCTACTCAATGTTCAGTAAGTTTGAAGGTCAACAAGGATAAGTAGCAGTCGTAGTAGCAAGTATAGCAACGCTGTACGGAACTTTGACTATCACTCACCGAAAGAAAAGGGACCATGCTTCTAGCACTGACATTGACAACGAAGAATCTACGCGCAAGGTGTGTTCTCACACAAGATCCACTGCGCATAGAAACAGCAGGTTAAGAAGGAAGAGGAAATAAAGAATTGTAATTAAAGAAGGCATGAAAATGGAAAGAAGCAAAGTGGTCACGAAAGATACAAGTCTCCAAGGCGTAGCTAAAGCTGAGGCAAGCTTACAGTGTCCTCCTAGAGATGTTGTAGTTGTAGTGAAAGCAGCGCTTCAGTAACTCAGTCTATCTCGCACCGAAAGAGTAGGGACCATTTAGTATGGACTTGGGAGAAGCAGCGCTTCAGTAACTCAGTCTATCTCGCACCGAAAGAGAAAGGACCATTTAGTATGGACTTGGGAGAACGGGGATTCTATGCACAGGGTGTGTTCCCACACAAGATTCCCTGCGCATAGAAACAGCAAGTTAAGAAGGAAGAGCAAGAAAAGACAAATAAGAAATAGCGAAGAAGGAATGAAAACGGAAGGAAGCAAAGTGGGCACGAAAGACAGAAGTCCCGAAGACCTATCTAAAGCTGAGGTGCCCTAGCAGTACTCCCCTGGGGGCGCTAATCCCCATAGCATAGGATAGGCAAACCTAACTAACCTACTCCTAGAGATGTCAGTTCGTATGGTAAAGGATAGACAAACTTAACTAACCTAACGCTATTGACTGTGGCCCCTCAGGGGGCATTAAATGGGACATGGGCAATAGGGTTAGGCTAGTTAGGTTTGTCTTTTACTACGTGGCCTAGCGTCCCGAGGGCGACACAGTTAGGTTACCTCAGCTTAAGCTAGACCTTTCGGACTTCTATCTTTAATGTCCACTTCCTACCATATTCATGCCATCTGCACTGATAATTTATCTTTATTCCTCTTCCTTCGTAGCTTTCCGTTTTTATGCAAAGGATATCTTGTCTGGGTACTTGATCATTGATTTTCTCGTACATAGATTCTCCGCTCTCCAAAGTCCGTACTAAATGGTCGTTTCTCTTTCGGTACAAAATAATCTGCGTTCCTAAAAAGCTGATATCCTTACTACTACTTCAGCAACTCTTATGGCCTACCTTGTGTCTCCTGAGGCGCATGATTATGAATAGCACACACGATATAATTTCAGTATTTTCTAAGAACGTATCACAAAATCGTGTACTCAATCCTCGGCAGATTTCGAAACAGTGCAATAAAATTGAAATCTCAAGTTGATACCTACTTGCTAACCTGCAGACCAACTTGAAATTCAATTCAACAATTCATGTATTCGTTATTGTCAGGATCCCACATGCTGTTTCGTATGCGGTTACCTATATTAGGTTAGGTTAGGTACAGGAGATTCCACACCCTGATCAGCATGCCGTTACCTACAACAAGATACTCCACATCTTTAGTATACCGTGAACTACACGAAACTCCACATCTTTAGTATACCGTGAACTACACGAAACTCCACATCTTTAATATACCGTGAACTACAAGAGACTCCACATCCTGTTTAGCAGGCCGTTAACTACAGGAAACTCCACACCCAAATTGGAATGCCGTTTTTACCTAGAGGAGACTCCACACCCTGATTCGTATGCGGTTACCTACGAGAGACTCCCCACCCTGCTTGGTTTATCGTTATCTACAGGGGACTCTCCTACTGCACTTGGCTACAGGATGGAAAACGAAACAAGGAGGAAAACGAAAGTTCAACAGAAACAAACTATTTACTGCAATACTCTAAAATGGTGCTAATCTAAATAAGTTCTTAAAATTAAGAAAAAGAAACGATAGTTACGATACTGAACCAAAATATTCTTTAACTGTAGTACCATAGAACCTCCACCACAATGGTTTGTTTCCATTCGCTTCGATATATACGAGTAAGTAAAACCGTTGAAAGGCAACATACATGTCGTTCAACTGAATTGCAACTTTTATTCAATGAGAGAGCGAGCCTGTAGTACTAATGGCGGACTTCCACGACCACTTCGAGGAAACGGAAAGAGACAACTAACAGCAGAAAACCCATAATCATGCCCCAAGGAAGATCGAGTTTGTTTTGACGTTAGAAAACGAACTCGATCGTCATGACTGAGGTCGAAAACCTTCAACAATTCTAAAAGAAAATTGGCGCGTTATTTCTGAAAGTTATATGAAAGGAAAGTGTTAGACGAACTTACAAGTATAACAAAGAAAAACACGATGACCTCCAAAGATAAGAAAACTAAACGCTAAAGCGTTATACTTAGACACTAATATACAGTACCCCTCGAAACACTTAAGATACGTAGCAAGCGGCAAACACATAGCAAGTAAAATGAGTAGGTGCATCATATTGAGATGCTGGAATAAACCAGGTCAAAAACATTACTTAGGTTTACAAAAGTTAACTTCACACCTAAAAATGAATAAAAATCAGAGCAAAAGTGTATTCGCTCGAAATTAATTCCTTCATAAAAACTCGAATTTTCCAACATAGAACTTTGATGCTTTGGCCTATTGAAATAGATCGTCCGTACGGCAGTCACATCATCAAATGCTTCAAAAATGTGTTCACAGAAATATTTTGGGCTCGAAAGAACACTACCACAAGTTAGTCATGCCCAATGGTTGCATCACCTGCTGCTCGCCGGCCTGGACACCAGGCGGCACACCCAGCAGCACGCCCTAAACGATGGCTAGCTCAGTACGCACATCATCTTCTCAACGTAGGAATGTAGCCATAAAGAGTAACCCAGGGTCCTTATTTGCCGACAGTACGAGATAAAATTATAACATTATTTTTCCCAGATTTTACAATTCAGTTAAATTACTTCATAAATGACGGCGTTAGAAATTATTTATAGCTACATTGCAAAAAAAAAACGAAAATGTACAAAATGTACATTATAAAAAATTTAATAGAAATCAAAAATAAAACTCTGATCCAAATAGGTTACTTGACCCCTGATGTGCGCGCATTCAGTTAGTCCTCTTCCTAACGACATGACTCAATTGAGCCCATCCGGGGGTAATGGGTTAAGATAGGAAATCCACTACATGATCTCAAGACAAAGTTTTTCTCGACGCATCATCTCATGGGGACACACACAGCTCATGCGTGATAAATTAACCCAATAAGGATCAACCTAATTTTTCTATGCGAAAAAAATATAGTGTAAACAGTTGATTATATTTTATACACAGCCATACCCACATTACCCTAGGTTTGAACGAAACACTAAGCATTCAAAACTGGACTGTAGTATGATTGACGTACTTCAAGAATGACAGCGATCCTTCTACAGTCAGTGCATATTCCTCTAAATGGACTTAACTCATTATGCTGAAAGCTAAGGAGAAGTTCTCCTCATTCATATGTTCATCCTTCACAATGGATGCAAACACGTGGGAAAAAAATAGCTATAGAATTGAAAAAAAAAATCGCAGAACTTTCCACTAGATAACGCAGCAGAGTACTTCGCTGAAGAAGAGTTGCACTAAATATTTAGTGCCACAAAAATGAAGTGATCACGTAGACTGCACAACATACTACTCAATTCGCATACACAAATTTGAAGTGAGAGGGCGAACTGAGTTAGCCAACCAAAGCAAACTCAATGAATCTTTCTCGAAGTTATAATTTTTCCAAATACATCCAATAACAATCCTGAGTCACTAGGCAAGACCGATTATTTTGACAAAAAGACTGCGGTGGGGGGAATGAATCTAGTGGGGGAATGGGGGGAATGGATGGTCGACATAATGACATCCATTAACAAAGGTTGGTGGTAATGGAGAGTGATGGTACTGTGTGAAAGTTGACAGTTGACGATGATTTGCATTAAGAAAGTTTTATGACTGTAAGGCACCGTCGATTGTTCACATGACACCTATTATGAAATTGAAAAATCACATTTCGTCCATAACATGAGCTAGCTCAATGACCTCGTTCTCCAGGAATAAAGAGCCGAATACAGAATTAAATACTAGAAAAAAAGTTTCCAGGCCGTTAATTTAAAGATAACTGCAGTTTCTTACAATGCAGTGAGAATTTAGAATTTCTTAGAATAATGGACCCAAGAAAAGTATCCGATATACAACATAAACATTAGATTACAACTTGAACTGATACTCAATCGTAACTGAAAAATGGACAGAGAAATACAATGGGTTTCCCAGCAGAAGTAATAATTTGGCAACTTCCATAAAATTTATTAATAACGTAAGAAATGGAAGAGCATTAGCAATGTATATCCAAATGACGAACTATTCATCAGAGTTGAGCGACGATATCTTAACCAAAGACGTTGAGTTTGTGCAGCCTAAGCGCTATTAAATAAGCTCCATCACAGGTTCAACACTGCAAGCATTGCCAATTCGTCACAAATATGACGAGACATAGACGGGAAGGTGGGTCAGCCAGCAAAGAAGCATCTCAAATCTGTGATCCGCAGCGCAGTCCGGTACCGGCGCCTTCGAAGAAACCTACAATGGCAGAAATCAATACTGCACGAGATGGATATGAAGAAATGATGTTTACGCTCACGTGACAGACTACATTAGTTAAGGCTAGATGTAGATTAAACTAAACTGTAGGAGCAAGTATGTGCAGCTCACGTCATCGATCAAGATCAGTGTCTGGTAATAGCAATGATTATTTCTCTGTATGGCCTACTTAGGTCTACCGCCACCAAGGTTCTCGTAGTCACTAGAAGTTTGCAATGCCATCCATTTAAATTAAAATAGAAAATCCACTACCCTGGAATAAGACAGAATAAAACGCATTAATTGACAATGACAACCGACTTTTATGTTAGAACTCAGAAATCACAGCTGATCAATCTTACTTAACTGCGCTTGGCTGAATGACGCAACAGATCTCTGTCTAATAACGTTACAGCTGTCCGTCTAATAACTCTACAGCTGTCCGTCTAGTAACTCTACAGCTCTCCGTCTAGTAACTCTACAGCTCTCCGTCTAGTAACTCTACAGCTCTCCGTCTAGTAACTCTACAGCTCTCGTTCTCATAACTCTACAGCTTTCGTTCTCCCAACTCTACAGCTCTCGGTTTAATAACTCTACAGCTCACCGTCACAACACAACATCTCTCCGTCCAACAACTCCACACCCCTCCGCCACCACAACATCTCTCCGTCCAATAACTCCACACCCCTCCGCCACCACAACACAACATCTCTCCGTCCAATAACTCCACACCCCTCCGCCACCACAACACAACATCTCTCCGTCCAATAACTCCACACCCCTCCGCCACCACAACACAACATCTCTCCGTCCAATAACTCCACACCCCTCCGCCACCACAACACAACATCTCTCCGTCCAATAACTCCACACCCCTCCGCCACCACAACACAACATCTCTCCGTCCAACAACTCCACACCCCTCCGCCACCACAACACAACATCTCTCCGTCCAACAACTCCACACCGCTCCGCCACCACAACACAACTAAGAGTGGGGCAGCGCGAGCCTCTCTTCAATGAGGTGGCGCCCCAAGGAGACGGTCCTGCCGCTGCCGTCCAGCGTGTGCCACAGAAGCTCGAGGCCTAGGCGGCAGTCCCACCTGTCACACAAATGAGAATTATTTTTCAGCGCAGTTGCCACACACAACGCTTTAAGGACAGAATGCCTCAATATGTACGATTAACAAAACTTCTGTACAATAAGTAAATGAACAGACAAAATTTAAACAACTCAGTTTCTACATATTAATTATTGGTTAAAAAAGATCTCGTATATATAAGTGAAATCTTAATTGATGCTATCAAGACTAAAAATTATACTTCCAAATTTAATATTTTAAAACCTTTCGAGAAGCTTAATACATGAAACAATTGATCTGAACTTTCATTTAATATTGGATGCAAAATAGTAATGAAAAGGGACAATGGAATTGAATACGTCTGCATTGAATGAAAATGGAGAGCTAATAGGAATAAGAGCTGACACTTGGTCCATAACAGCTATACGGCCAGATGATAGGAATGACTAGCGCACAGCTCTTATCAGGTGTACTACAGTCTACAACATAAACTGACTAGCATTTAGTACATAATAAAGTATTAGTATCGGCCTGTATGAGAAGCTCCCTCGAATAACTCATGGAGCACAGAGTGAAGTAAGTGAACAGCTGTGAGGGATTGTGAGAGATTAAGGTCCTTTACAGTAGCATGCTCTTCTCACCTGACTGGGGCGTGGCACCTACACGCCTCACCTGACTGGTGCGTGGCACCTACACGCCTCACCTGACTGGTGCGTGGCACCTACACGCCTCACCTGACTGGTGCGTGGCACCTACACGCCTCACCTGACCACGTCCACAACATCGGCTACCAACATGGACTGTGCATCACACGCCACATTGCGCAGGAAGTCCACAGCCTCACCGCCCCCACCCCAGCCATCCGTGCCAGGAGGCTTCAGTCCGTGCAGGTAACACTCCACTGCCTGAAGGCCGTGACGTAAACTGAAGTACTGGGACAATTACTTATGCGTTCGCTCATTGCGTTGACTTGCCCGCAAGCCAAAATGAGAAAGTTGGAAGAAAATTAAAACCTCAAATTCAATCATAAAATCGATTCAACAGGTAAATCTCGTCAGGGTTACGAAACCAGGCCTGCATTTACCAAGAGCCAGTAAGGAAAAGCTACCCTAAAAAACTATTATTTAAAAAAAAAATGGTGCTGACTACTTTCTCAAAACATGTAGACAGCTCGAATAGCTCTTCCAAAATATGAATAGAACAGAAAGTGTCAACATGAATGATCCTAGAGGTCTATTATTGAGTTTCTACCCAAGTCCCTTTGCCGCCACACAGGGAAATTAATTCGTGTGAAAAAATTTCAACAAACCTATATGAAAGATCCATTAGAGATCTCATCGGCCACTTAAGAAGCCTATACCTTCCAAGTTGGCTTTTATTTTTGACCTTCTACGATGAACTTTCTTGCTGAATCCCGTAATGAATTGACATGAGAACCTTCGCGGCCGAGGTTGTTGCACTCACTGGGTTACAATCTATTAACAGACCTTGTGAAGGTGCCGTCGGCCTTTTCGGGATAATTCGCTAAAAGGTTAATAAAAATATCACGGTCTTTTAACGACACACAATTTTTAAGATTATATTGATTAAGACAGCCTGAATAGCGCTTCTTTTAGCGTAGCTCAAAAACTCAAAATCTATCCTGCATACCTTGGAAGTAGTTCGGGTACCTCGCCCCAGGTCTCACAGGTGCGTTGCCTGTTCAACATGTGGTCAATCTTTTTTTCAAAAAGGAAGCACCCCGACTGTATTATCGTATCCGAGACATCCTGACGTACTAGAAAGTATGCACGCTATCAGTCGCGCACAGAGCTACTTGCCGCATATAAAAACGCACACTACACTAACATTTTAGCAACTAATCGAACACCAACGACGTGCGTACCTGACGGAACGTTCAACGCGTGAAGCAAGTCAGACGGAAGACCTACCAATGGAGGAGAGTTGACGAAGACAGGCTCGATGTTGCGCAGGCGGACCTCGTGGAGCCACCGACTGCAGCCCAGGTCGAGGAAGAAAACCTTTACATAGCCTCCTTCCAGGTGCGAGGGAGCCAACTCCACCTCAGCTTCTGACGACGAGTCTGGAGCTCGGTCCATTTCTAGCACCCGGACTCTGTACCACTTCAGTGCAGACGCGTCTGAAAAAGCAATTAGGGGTGTAAACGTGCACTGTCTACAGGTCAACTCGTCAATTTTCTGAAGATAAGATCACACAAAATTAGACTAGGTTAGACTATTAGTTCGATTAAAGCTCAATATCCACATGAAATGTGATCCAAAGAAAGCAAAGAGAAGGGACCATTTAGTACGGACAGTAAAAAAAAAGAATCTATGCACAAGGTGTATTCCCAACAGGATCCCCTATGCATAAAAACCAAGAAAACGAGAGAAAAAACATGAAGCAGAAAATGTGAAATGAAAAGAAGCAAGTGAGCACGAAAGATAGAAGCCCTATAGGCCTACCTACAGCTGAGGTAACTTAACTGTACATCCCTGGGAATGCCAGTCTCCATAGCATACATCTGGAGGTAAGAGTGCCCGAATGAAACCTTTAATTTCCTTCAGACAACATTAATTTACGATAAGATTGTCAGTACCTATCTCATAGTAATTTGTATTAATAAACGAATACACAAAGAAAGAAATCATAAACAATACACTGAGAGTCGTTAACGTTTCCGTTCATGATTTCACAGCAAAGATGTTACCGTAACGATTATATGATCTCACGTTGTCTTTTCAAGACACTATTGTAGAAATACCCAAAATACGAAGCGAGTTCTTAAATTCCCCCTCGTTTAAATAGTGACGCACAGAAAACACTTCAGAAGACACAAATACATCAAAACGAAGTGGAATTCCCACATTGTCCCTCGCCTTGCCCTCCAGGTGACACCGAGTAGAGCGGCCGCACGTACGACAGGGCAGCCATAATCTGGCCAACGCCGGGCAGCTCCGCGCCTACAGAGGGGTAGGACCCTGCGTACGCCTCTTCCATTTCATCGCACAAGTCCTCCAAGCTTCTGGCCGTAGTAGAAGAGAAGTCATCCGCACTTGCTTCGTCTCGTCGAAAGAACGTCGAGAATTAGTATTATAAAAGATTAATTATCTTTTCATTGCAGTTACATTCTTAGGATTAAAAGTATTCTTGAATATATTTTCTAAAAAATTCTATCGAAATTATACCCATATTTAGTCACTGAAGTATATTAACAATGATTATGCTGAACAGTATTCGAGAATCCATAAAATGAGACAGAGAAAATTGAAATCATGCACTATGAACATCATTCAAGAAGTCACTGGCGTCAAATCGTACTCCAGGCCCTATCTTTAAATGTAGAAGCATTGATAACTTCTAGCAATTGAAAATTAACCCTTTCAACTTCGGGGGGACAGGAGTGTACTAGTCAAAAGTTGATAATACAGAATTCAGGGTTGAAAGGGTTGAATGAGCGGGACGATGTTGAACTTTAATTACATAGAGGCAACGAAGTCTTAATATTATACCTTTGCATGGTCCTCCGTTCGTAATGAACGGTCGATTCAGGTGCATTTTAGAAGGATGACGGAAAAATCACAATAGGGGTTACGTTATTACCCACTCAAATTTTTGTGTGATCTAACTCTCTTCAAGTCGCTATACTCAACGAAAACTTCAGTAAACAATGGAAAATTTGACGTTGTCCAGGTTAGAGAAGCGTGACTGAAGACCTAACACAGCTGGCGCTAAAGCACACTGGTGATTCTCACCGACAGGGACGAGACCGAAGGGCATGTGGACGTAGAAGCAGGAGGGATGTGTCACCGCCGAGACCAGGACGAAAACCTGAGCTCCCAGTTCCGGCAGCTGAGGTGAGCACGACAGGTCGTAGAAAAGAGCCACGCGCTTGCACGGCAGTCCGTCTGTCCCCGGGAGACGGTGTAATTATAACGAAGTACATCTGAAGGCACCGGGTGGACAAGGCTCTGCATCTTCACATGCCGTAAATATCGAAAGTGATTGAAGAAGTCTTCGTGTCAGAAGAGTGATTTACATCATTCAGTGAAATTCAAATACCTCATCCAATCCCTAAACGATCTTTTTTGCAGTATATTTCGCTGCGTCGAGCCAAGCGTCTATCACATAACAGAAAAATTTATCTCTAACACGATCAAATAAGCGGCGTTCGAATTGAAATCTCTGGCTAGGTATCAATTTTGGAACAGTTGAAATCCTTTTCCCGTACTCAATGTCCACTGACTCACGATTTATACTACGAGAAGAATACTTAAGCTTCTGATGTTAATTCGAGAGAATTTGAGATATGCGCTAGCGGGGTATACCTCTCACCCTCGAAAATTAACATCAGAGTCAGAGTAAATAGAGAACAGACCTCGTACAGGAAGGTTATATCGAGGCTGAAGGCCTGGCAGGCCTCTCTGCCAGAACCCCAAACTAACTTATTAATTTATCGTACGTCATATTATCCTGTTACCAGCAGGCTACAAGCCTTTTCGAATAAAAATAGGGAAACTCTGACCTCCTTAACAATCTGTTAGGGATAGAACTCTAAGTCCTGTTGAGCTTCCAGATGATGATGATGTGGAAAATTATCTTCGTGAAAGAATCGTATTCCCTCCGGAGCTATGCAAACCTACGAGCCCCACTTCAGGTTGAAGGAAAGGAACACCAAATTTAAACCTCCGCATCAATAGACACGTTACAATGGCGCAAGACTGGTCTTGAGATGTTGCTCATTATCAATATCCAAAACGGCATGCACCAAAGTTAATAAAAGAATCAAATCAGGAATTCATTGTTTTATCAAGAAGTTAACATCAAAGGCAAAAATGGCCCCTGCAGCGAGAGCAAGGTAAAATCAAGTTTCAGAGATCTACAAAAGCAACCCCAGCCAAGCGATCAAAAACAACTTAGCGAAAATCGTGCCTCCGCGAGCAGTGAAGTTATGCCAACGCGGCATATTCCACTTGGAAAGCTCGATCGCCTCTAGAAAAGATAGAAGCAAATAAAGAAAAAACTTTATCGAGACTGCAGAAGGAGATACGATGGCAACAATAACAACGATGTACGGGAACTCAATCTGGCAACGTGATACGAAGGTCCACAACAACGGTGGTAACCCAGTCTTGCGACGTCATACGGCAACGCAGATGACATCCACAGGCTAGCTGGTCGGTGACTTGTCTCCCAAACGGCACGTAATAGCTAACTTACGATTATTTGATTATATCAATTTGCATATTGAGTGTAGTAGTAGTAAGGATAGTAGCACTTTAGTGACTCGACTATCTCGCACATGAAAGGAAGGGACCATTTAATATGGACTTTGGAGAACGGGGAATCTATGCAGAAAGTGTGTTCCCACATAAGATCCCCTGCGTATAGAAACAAGGAAGAGGAAGAAAAGGTAAAGAATCATAAGTGAAAAAGGTACGAAAATGGAAAGAAGCAAAGGGGCATGAGAGATAGAAGTCGTGAAGGCATAGCTAAAGCTGAAGTAACCTAACAATGTCCCCCTGGGGACGCTAGTCCCCATAGTATGAGATTGACAAACCGAACTAACCTACCCTGTGGCCTATCTCATGTCCCCTGAGGGACACACTGAGCATAAAGCGATAGAGAAAGCGCTCTTGAATACATTCATATAAATAATAAAGTAAAATTGGGCTGATTTTTACGAGCAGGCGCGATAGATGTGGGCTTTGTGTTTGGCATAAACATCATTAATAAATTCTAATAGGCCTCAGTCATATACTAAATTTCTAAAAAAAATTGCTATTGAATCGAGATGCTATAATTTCATACGTAGGACTTGTGTCCTCCCCTTTGTATGTGTAATAGCGAAATAGCGTATTCAATTCGATATGCAATAGTGTGATTATTACTTCAGAGTTTCACGCGGGATAAAGCGAATTCTGCTTTATAATTTTCCTATCACAAATTGTGCAGGAAGATGAAGCACTCGACAGATTTGAGGAGTCAGAATACTGTGTACTTGTAGCGATGCCCAGCGTACGTACCTGACGATGGTAACATAGAAATAATATTGATAGCTCTACTAACATAAAAATGTGACAATGAAAAAACAACATGCGACTTGCGACAAGGAAATAGCGTACGGATAATTTATTAAATAACAAAAAAAATGTACAAAGTGATTCAACCCAAGGTACGAAAATCTGAAGCTCAATTAACACCGTTTACTACTCTATAAATTTGATCAGCAAGCTGCGACTATTACTGCGGAGAAC
>VOMN01089697.1:0-30887 GCA_014899125.1 Orchestia grillus | reverse complement strand
CCAAAAAACTTCCTCTCCAGAAGTGGACGAAGACAACTGTGTTTGCATTGCTGTTTCTTTATTGAAACCAGTTAGACAGTTTAGGATTAGTAAATGAAAAAATCACCCACTCTTTTTGGAGGTCACCTTCCTATAGTGCACACGAAGAATTCAACTTGAAGTTACACAAGCTGCATCTCTGGGACGATTGAGCTAACCTAGTTTTATCATTTTAGCGTGTCCCACAGTTTCTTTTTTGTAGCATGTTCCGCTCGTTCTGTCTTTCTGTAAATGAGTGCACGTTTCGTTGTAACTGCGCATCAGGAGAATATATGGATTTTTAGTACTGTGAGGCACTCTTGTAGTGTCATTATTGCGAGTCGCACCAGTTTTGTCGTGTTTGAAAGTCACAACAATTTCATTATTGCAGAGAGTCACGACAGATTCCACATCGGTGCGAGTCCCACTTGATTCACTATTATTGCGAGCCACAACAGATTCACACTAGCTTCGAGTCATACCTGATTCATTATTATTGCGAGCCACAACAGATTCACTAATGCTGCGAGTCACGCCTGATAAACTAATGCTAAGAGTCTCATCAGTTTTGTTATTACTGTGTGCCTAATTGCTAGTCAAGCCACCAGTTTCATCATTATGAGCGCGCAGTGCACCAGTTTCATCATGAGAGCGAGTCGTACGAGTTTTAGCGTCACACCATTTCAGGTCGCAGCCGGAATAGAATAGCAGGAGTAAACTTAACTTTGTGGGCTTATCGTGGAAACGAGGCGATCGAGCGGATTTGGGCTGTGATGATGAGTTCGATTATGGTGTGCAGACGCAGTTTGAAACGGAATGACGCGAATAATTTGGTTCGAATGACCCCTAAAAGTGACAATGAAGTTAGTTAAAGTTCGTGAAGATACTTGACGTGATTTGTTGGTTACTCTAAAGATAACGTGGGGGATCGGAGAGGCCGCAAATAGGATAATGTGAACTAGAAGCTGATGCATGGAGTGCAACATGACAAACTTGCTGATGTGGCGTCGTAAAATCTTAACGCTAGCTAGCTCTATTTAGTGTTAGCAAAATACAAAGAATAAGAAATAAATATACTAACTTGAAAAATGCGAGCTTCATTTTTAAAAGGTTTCAAAGCAAGTCTTTATTCATACGCAACTGAAAACACACTTTCACTTTGAAGTCTAATTCACAAAGGATTTTAAATGCTTTTTGAAACTGAGTCATCTCGGCAAACTTTAAAGAAAAGTCTATTTTTTCAAAACTGAACACTTCGGAACCTCTTATCAGAAGCGAATCTGTGTCGGGAATTTTATTAATATTTTTTTTTTCACAGCGACTCATTTTCACCCCTCGATTCTAACGCTTATAGAAATTTCTGGCGATACGAAAGCGAAGCTGGCAACAGCGTCACACCTATGGGCAAAATCGTTTCAAGTCCTTGGGCTTTGACACCAATAAGAATTTTGCGCTGGCAATACGGAATCAAGAATTTTTAACGAAATGGCAACTCAACGGCAAACTTTTCTTATCCCAACAAATCGAAAAACTGTATTTTGCAAGAAGCTACTGAAAACTTATGATGTACTTGGGAAAACTTTTCTTCCTCAGTAAGTTAGTTCGTGAGACTCTTTGTGGGAGCAAGAGCTTGTCAACACGGCTGGAGCGGATTCCATAGTCGAAAAAATGCCTTTTGGACTTTGTTTTAAAAACACAGTTTGTTAAACGCCCATGAGGCTATGCTATGGAAAAAATCATTGTGTACCTTGGAACTTGCTTCAGTCGAACTGAAAAAATGCCACTTACACGAAGCTAACAAAAACGTTTTCTTGAAACTGAGCTCCAGTTGATCCTGTACTGTACTATAACGAGAGAGAACTTGAACAGATGTGAACGAGCTTGAACTTAATTGCCTGTTTGACTTGGGAAGCACACGTCGTCAACGAAATGGCTTCAGTGTAAGCGAATGCAGTAGTTATGACTCCTAACTGGGGCTGTGGCGGCACAAGTGGCATACATGGCAGGCGTGAAATAAATGCGGTAGTTGTGCGGCAGTTGTGATAAGAGTGGAAATGGGACAAATGCGGCAGATGTGGCATACGTGGCTGATGAGCAGTTGTGGCATACGTGGCTGATGAGCAATTGTGACACAATAGGAAAATGTGGCTGTTATGGCATACGTGGCAGATGCGTCTCTTGTGGTAGAAGATGCAAATATGGCTGTTATGGTAAATGTGGCATCCGGAGCAGGTAAGCCAGATGTGGTAAATACGGTGTATACGACAAACGACGCAGATGTGGCAAATGCCTCAGATCTACTGCACGCGACAGATGCGTACCGAAAGGCAGTAAATTGATCTCCAAAAACAATTCAGTGAAGTTTTTACCATAATTAACCTAGCATAAAAATTCTACATGGTATGGTATGGTAAAACTTGGAACAAAGTTTTGGAAAAATTGAAAGCTGGTTGTCTACGTCACCAAGCTCGAGTTTCACCTCATTTCGATCAGCTTCCATGAAGTTTTCATTGATTAAAGGTGTGCAGCAATTAAACGCGATCAAGTCTGAGGGTCTGCTCTCTGTGCCAGTTTTAAAACAATGCGGTTACTTTTGAGGGAACTTCAGTGCACGTAAGTAATTTGTGCTTCAAATTTGATCATCAAAATGTGCGAAAAATGCGATGTCTTACCTATGCAACAATGTTGTGTTCTATAAAATCTTTTGAAACGATGGTCATCTCAAACGAAAAGTCTAAAAGACGCAAGAAACAATTGATTTATACATTTATTAAAAGTAATTGATGGTAATTTATACGTTTAAGATTATATTCTTTCACCAAGATTGTTGAATTTAATAATAACGAATACACAGAAATAGGAAAACACTTTAATATTTCAGACTTCACCAGCAAGTAAAAAATATTCTTAAACAGTAGTTGACGGCTGCCTTGCTATCTCGTAGTGTTCTAGCTTCAAGTGCTTATGACATTTTCACCAGTTTTTCAGTAGGAAAATAAATGCAAAAAACGGACGCAAGAGTTTCGTTCATCTTCAATGATTCACGCCGACTCGATGCTAGCTTGCTTCGCTCTTTCGTCTCAAAGCAGCAAGTGAAGTCACATTGAAATTTCATCAGCTAAGATCGGTCATGCAACCGCAAGCATGAAGAACAAGCTTCTCGTAATTCAGTGTACCATTTCGCTCTGACAATTCAAGCGTGACGGGCAAAAATGGGGAGATGAACTTTACGAATCCTTTCCATGGAAAAATGAACATCAAATTTTAATATTGAAGTACCCGAACAAGAGACTCTAGAAAGAGAAAATAGTGCTTGAAAACTTTACGTGCATGTGGACGCAGTGAATTGTCGGACAGAAAAGCGCGACTTGGCAACAGGGGACGGATGTGTTTGTCAAGTGACGTGCGAACTGTTTTATGCTTGCATCTGATTACCATACATCAGCTCAAGAGCAGGATTATGGTTAATACTGGGAGGATATTGAAGAATTAACTTCTTTTGATGCTGATAAATATGGAGATATGAGTTTAGTTCTATTACAAAATGTACGACGCAACACAGCGTACAATATGTTGATCTTAAATATCACACGCTAATTTGTATTGGTTCATAAACCGTAATTTCACTTTTAAGGATTTCTTGACTAAAGACACGAATTCATATTTTACATCCATTCACCTGCGAGTACGAAAATCAATCTACGTTGTTTACGACAATATTTCTCATAGATATTACGCCTGATGCAACTAGCTGAATTATCATTCCCTACTTCACCCACACGCTTGTATACCAATATCTCGTCGATTTCTTAAGTTAAAAATTTCTAACAACGTTCGAGTAAGATTTCAATAGCTGTAGTGTTCAAATTCGAATATTGGTACGAGAGAAATAGCGATATTCTAGCTTGAAATTCTCATGGAGTTCGAAGGGCTAACAAAGGTGGTGTTCGACACAATGTCTCTACACTGAAGTCTGGCGCAGTATCTTCAGTCAAAGAAATTTTTGTGCTTTGAGCTTCTGCATTCGTATGCCCCTCGGCGGACGAGCTTCAGCTCTGTGCAATCCGCTAGATCCAGGTAAGCTGGATAAGATTCTTATATCGAGGAAAGAGCCTTTACGACGCAGGTGTACCTATAAACGAAAATGCTGTGAAAATATTACCGAGACCCCAGAAAATCGGCTCGGTCTGTAGATGTGAAGCCATGAAGAAAAAGAAATAGAATTTGTGCCTTGTCGTATTTGGTATTGAATAGCTTTTACTAGAGTTACTTTGACTAACTTTTACAATATTTACCAGGACATTATTTAAAACTAGCTGGGCGCGAGAAAAATCGAACAAAACCAATTACAACAACAGCCATTCATGATTTTGTTACGAGACGTTGGTGGTCACGAGATAGAAAGTGACATCATATTGGCACCTGGCCATTAGTGTGAGCCGATTCACCAAGATTTATATTCCCAAGCCCGCAATGAGTAACAGAAGCGTGAAAATTAGTTCGCCCTGAGACCTGTGGTACAGAGTGAAGCCCCCACGCCTGTGTTAGAACTTTAACGGTGGGCTTAGAAACACGATTCAGACAAAAGTAGTCACTCCAATGCAGAAGTGCAAAGCGATTCGGACAAAAGTAGTCAATCCAATGCAGAAGTGCACTCGATTCAGACAAAAGTAGTCACTCCAATGCAGAAGTGTAAAACGGTAACGAATGAAACGCTGCCCAAGTATCCGTTATAGTTCGAGTGGTGGTTGCATTCCGAACTATTATTTCATGTTCCGTGCTGAAAATCCTGCTATCGAGCTCTCAAATAATAACGAAAACTCTCTCGGACAAACGAATGTCCCAGATATTTTAATGGTCTGACATTTTCGAGTTACACCCTCTTCTCGTCACACGTTTCTTTGAAATAAATTCATATCGAAGAAAACCCCGCATCAAAGAACATTCTCGTCCCCAATATTGAGGGGCAAAGATTCAGAGCATTTTTTGCAACTTGTTTCAAAATCGGTTTCTTTAACCTTTACTGAGCCCAAAATAAAGATGGAACTGCTATCAATTCGAGGACAGGTTCAGAGAGCGGGGAATATGAGAGTACCTCTTTGCGGAGGATCCAGAGATTGGATCGTGGCGACGCCAGCTGCTCCCATCCAGTGATTGGCCGTTTCTTGCGCGGAGATCCAATCAGAAGCCGCACGTGAACGCTTAGGTGATAGTGTTGAAGGCGTCACGTAGGTGATGATCAAGTAATAGAATTGAAAGCACCACACGCATCGCTAGATAATGTTATTAAAAGGGTGCAACGGGAGAGAATTACCTATATAGATTTACGTTAGGTGTTTTCCGAAATATCAAGAGCACAAATTGCTGTTGTTTTTCTATATCGATAAAATTGATGCAAATAAATTCATCTAATAAGAAACATCCAGCAATATGCCTTTAACTACAACATAACTAGTCAATGTGATGCGTAATGTGTGTATAATATTTCAAAGATGAAATTAACGTCGGTAGAGTTTACTGATTCAAGAAAATACTGATTGGATCATCAACGACGAAAAATCACTCTTGCATTCTTTTTCCCATGAATGTTTTACTCTGCATGAATTCTCTTAAATGAAAAATCAAAATATCAATGAAGTTGTATAAAATGTATATTTTTACTATTCAGTCAAGTACGTGTAACCACTGTGAATTGTTTGACTCTCAGAACGTATGAATTATTCGAATTGAAAAGTTAATCATGTTCATTTTCGTCACTCACAAAATTTGTTCATTAATTGGGAGAAAGCAGAGCACTATACAGATCAAACAATAACAAAACTAATGTAATATAACGTAAATGGGACGTCTGTAGTGAAATAAGTCTTCGATAAAATTCCCCACGAAATTACGTGAAATTCAGTAACCAACTTTCTAGGCGTCCAAAGCGCAAAAGTGTGCGGGAAGGCGGCGACCTCCGTGGGCACAATTATCGAAGATCACGATAACATACAGAACTTCAAGAACTTATATTCGTGTTATCAGCGTTCAAGGACGATTAACAGAAGACATTTGACAACCCCTTGAATAAAAGCTCGAGAATTTGTAACATAGTAAGAGAAATAAATCCTTTCTCCCAAAATATTAGAAATTTAATTACTTCGTATTTCGACGTCTCTTTCGTCACAAAATTATCCATTGAAATGTATTTTGACCGCAAAACTTCGAAATATCCTTAATTGCCATTCCGTGAAGCTATTAAGTGAGACAGTGAGGCAGGCCAGACATTCCACCTGCGTCTGCAAATAAAAAAATAATTCCTACTTCCATACATGACATGGAATTGTGTATACATTTTATTCGTCCGTAGCGTTTTTTCTAATTTATTAAAGGCACATTATCATTCGGTAACGTCTTAGACCAAAGTTTAAAAGCACAAATGTCTGCAGGAAAGCATTGAAAAAACACGCATTCGGTTGGCCAATTCACCGAATTTCTTCCATCTGAAATTAGTTTAGAGTGTCGAGCACGGCCGCAAAGCTAGGAATTTTTCATGAGCTTTCAAAATGCAAGATCCCCCAAATGTGAAAATCATTATTCATGGCCCTACTTCCTATTGCGCCGGCTGCTTAATTCACTCCTAGCGAAATTGCTGCGGGAAGGAAAATAATTCTCATTTCAATTACCGTGAGTCAAAACTCGCAAAAAAACGTTCGTTTTCAATCTCCCAGCTCGGATACCGAACAATAGTCGCCTCGAAACACTCTTATTGAGAGAATTCATAGAAGCACACCTAATGCCTGCAGATATTCCAGGTACAGACAACATATCCAAGTCTATCAACCCTGAGCTCCAATCTCGATCGCAATGTACTGTGGGTAATTTTATTCAGTAGCAAAGCTCTGTCTTTGCTTTAATCCGCTCGTCTAACTGGCACAGATTTCTGAGGCCTAGCATGATTGATGAAGCCATCGTTGATGACCGCGGATTTTGAACTCGACGAATGCAGCACATATAAAAAAAGGTGTCAATAGATCACACATTACGTTCACTCGTGACACATGTTTGGTGTAAGTGCACAATACATCATTTAAATGTACCACCACAACAATGCATATACTTTTTCGACATGGTAGGTACATCGCTTATTGGCGTATGGGACGTAGCACAAAAAATTGACAAATTCGTATAGATTTTTTGTAACTTCTTTGTAACTTCTTTTTAAATAGATTTCATACAAATATTACTGACACGAGGGTAGAAGACCCTCACTCAAAGAGAATGATTCCTCCATAAATAATGAAATGTAATTTTAAACAATCGCTCGTAATAATGGCTCGTAATTTTAAACAATCGCACAATCATTGAAAAACTTTTTCATCGGGATTTCATGCGTGTACTTATCTTTTGACATATACCCTTCAATGAATGAAATTCATTAAATCTACGTTAACCTAAGTTAAGGAGTTTCTTTCATTAAAGGATTTAAGATCCTAAAAAAAAAGTCTCCACCTGCTGTGGCAGAGTTAGCGCAAAAAATATGCAAAGAGGGAACCTGAAAAAGTTCTCAAACCATGAGAAGAATCTTGGGACGACCACTTCGGAAGCTTAAGAAAATCCACGCAAAGTCTCATAGCCCACAAAAAGGTTAACGCCGACCCTCTGGGAATTGAATAAGGATACTCAACATCCAAGTCAAGCGCACTGGGAAGCAAAACATTTACAGCAGGCGCTGATAGCGCCTGCGTCAAGGATAACCAGTGAAAATAAACGAAAAATACCAGTGATTCTGAAGCATATAAGGCCTCAAGTCTGTAGAAACTGTCTGATAATTCATTTTTCAATTACTTACTGTACCTTTTCTGTATGATGTCGATCAGTTCTAGTAAAGGATTTTGAACATCCTCGGTGACCATTTTTGTTGTAGTGGCTATTGCATAATGTAGCTGGTAAAGTGCATTGTGTAGGTACGCACTTTTGCTGAAGCGACGCAGTCCTCTGCCTTGTCTTTGTCGTACCTCTATGCTGTGCAACGTCTTTTATGTCTTTTCTCTATGCTGTGCTATCTTTGTCCATTCTCAGTTTTGTATGGTCGTTGTCGCGTGAATGTCCAGCCTGTTTTTGCTTGTCTTGCCTGTGTTTACATGGATGACCTGGAAGTGGGATACGAAAATACAGTTCCAATGTTAACGCCCGCTCGAATATCGCAGCCTCTGAATTATCACAGCGCCCTAAAAATCTTCATTATCACATTCAACTCTTACACTTAATATTTAGCTTCTCGTATTCTAATTTAATGGAACAACATGGTTCATGCCGAGTAACTTTATTCAGTAGGCTACGAATTGTTGAGGTGGTAGTGTGACATCGGGATTTCGCCCAAATCCAGAATTGCGCCTTAGAAATTACGTCGATACGAGAGAAATTCTACTCAAGGAGCTTCGAAAGAACGGCTTCACGAAAACTCTCCCACAGAGAGCGAATGAGCGGCAAGTACGACTGATGATATGGGAGCGTATCAAGAGTTTGAATGAACTTCGAGTTTTGAATATTTTGTCAACGTATTATGCTGGACTTTTTCCAGAAATTCTGGTAAAGGCAGGAAATTAATAGAGTGAATTTTTGGACAACTGCATTTATGACTTAAAATGAAGTATTTCACATAGTATATACTGCTGTATTTTTTCATATCTCATTCCTCAATTTCTCCTTTTAAATTGCCGTCCACGCTGTGTGGCTTCACACCACTGTAAATGACCGCATCTCTCTGTAAAGGAGGCTCGTCAAAAGCAAGCAATCTCGCATTCAGAGTTATAAAAATATGCACAATTTTGCCTCGAGGAAATACTGCGTTCAGCAGCCGGCCAGATTTGTGAAGCCTCAACACAACCACTACAGAAATTCGTTGGGCCTCTGAAGTAAATTAGCTCTAGAAAATCTTGCCTCATGATGTTGATCTTCTACTTACAGTAATTAAACTCAAGCGTTAATTAAAACCCTCAGCTGGAACTTTGTTTTCTACGTTAAGTAATGATCAGCCAGACAAAACTGACAACAACCGATATTATTAGCGTTTACAGATTTAGTTTCACGAAACGTTCATGCTGCTTCTTATTTGAAGAATATGTAGCATTTTTCAATTTAAGGACCGTAAAATGTCAACCCATAAAACGTCGTGCCGAAGTTGTAGTGATAGTTTCACAATCTCAGCAGCCCACACGAGGTATGGAGTTCCCCTCCCTACACAGCCCTTCAGAACGCGCCGTTGCTCTCAGGAGGCAATTCATGAAGACCTCTGGGTCTCTGTAAGTCTTCAAAATGATTTTTCATAAGTCCTTTTTCGTGAAAATTTAAACAACCATCAATAAAAACAGGTGCTGAAAAACGAATGTCATTTTGAGGAAATCCCACTATACCTTAGAACTAGTGTTTTTGCAAGAAATACATATCTTTTAAAACAGAATAAAAAATGTGCTCTATAGTGTAAATAACACTAGCAAAGATACTATCACCACAAGCACAGAGTCAGACATATATTTAGTTGCATTTAACATCGCTTGCCCAAAGTCTAAAACTGTTTTCAGGTAATTTCATACCACGTAACTACGTACACAAATAAGATGCCACCTACGTAAATGAAGCCCCTTGTGCACTCAAGCCAACTCTCGTGAACGGAGTCCCCATGAGTTCAAAAAGTTTCACGCCACTTGTCAAAATACCTCACTAATTACACATCACTTCTTACCGTCAAAATATAGCAGAATACGGGAAATCAAATCTAGGAATCAAAGAAGTGTAATGTGTCCATGAAGATAAATGGGATTCATCACGTTAATTCTTACCCATACTACAGTGACGGAACTTTGTAAAACTGATCAGATGCTGCAATCTCTATACATATGTTTGGGGTGAAGCTATCGCACTTATCATGACTTAGTATTCGGTAACTGTGGTGATATATAGATATATCTTACACACATAGCTTTGCCATGTATCCCATTTCGAATTTCCTCGCACCGAGTAGTGCCATGTGTGACATTTTCTTCCCAGATCACATGAATGGGGATTTCATAAAACCATCTGGGCTGCTATGCAGTAACTATACTGCTATTATTGAGCTACTTTGTTTTCTAAACGGATTTATCTTTATGTTATAAATTTACATCCGTGAAATATTTATGTTAGGGTGTATAATGGAATTAGTTATTTTAGGTTTGGTGAGCGATAAAGAAAGTTTACACGTTTGTAAAATTGATGCAATAATAAAATTTCCTAACTAATTGAGTATATTACCAAATTAAAACATCAGACTCAGCCCAGTTAATAAATTTTTAAATCACAGCAAAGCCGATTGGCTGCTGGTCAAACATGCTTACTCTAATAACTTGCGCCATTTTTCCACCCGTACGGCTGGCTCTCAGCTCAGCCAGTTTGAATTCACCTTAAAATGAAATTTTTGCAAGTTCCAGTAAAGTATTGACCAAAGTCAGACAAGTATCAGTCTGGACTACTTAAAACTGATCTTCTGAGGAAACAACAAATGAACTAAACTCTGAACTATGTTGCGCGGGGCGGTGGTGCTGGTGGTGCTGCTGCAGCACCGCTGATGCTTGCCCAAGGCTCTCTTGCACGTCGCTGAGCGAACACTCAAGTTTTGGCCAGTTTTCCAGCGTGGGAGAGTAAAACACGTCAAGCACTCAATTTTTCCGTTAAATTTTAAAGCTGCTGGTTCGTGTCGTCAATATTTAATGATAATGGATTATTTGAGTGGCTTCCCATCCTAAATAGGTCAGGTTATAAAATTATCAAACCTGTTCAAATTATACAGGACACTAAAAAATAGTACAATCTCTTCAGGCATGAAATTATTAATTTTGGTTAAATCACTTTCAAAATTCAATTCAATATTTACTTCACTAGCATGGACTAAGATTGTTTTCAGCGTTTCATTGGAAGCTCTGAGCTACGGTCAAAAAAAATTGAAATATGACCACTCGGTGGAAACTATATTGGAAAATTATATCGGAAAACTATAAATCTATCAATTCGCCCGCCGTTACTACGCTGCCACTTTTCCACTTCTGCGGCTTAGTTTCAGGTGCCATCAGCAAAATAGATGGAGTTAGAGTGAGCGATTGACTTATTCGTCTAAGAAATTTCGTTCGTAAAATATTTAAAAGTGTGAGATTGCAAGTCTCTTACGTTCAAGGTTTCACTTTGTCACGATGCTTAAAAACTGTCGACTGGTGTCTTCAACCACAGAGTAAATGGAACTAAACATGAGTAATTACACTATCCAACAGGATTCCCCTTTTTTCTTAATCATAAATTAAAATCGTTTTTTTCAATTTCGTTTCATTAAAAAAATGAAAAATAACCAATTTAAAGCATGAACTTTGGCTTAGTAGGCAGTACAATAAATTTCCAAATTTACCTTTTATCAAAATGATATCAGATATACACGTACATATATAACAAGTAATCCAAAATCAAAGTTCCATATGAAGAATGGACATTTTCAACTGTTTCGCAATCAAAGGAGTTGAGAAATAACCCTTCTTTTTGGGAACAAAATTATGTAGCGTAGGGTAATGTGCATATGCTTTTTGTTCCACCTTTGGTGCCTATGATTTAAATAAAGCCAGGTAATTCTCACAGAACTTGAGGCTATACCTAGATTTGACAAACGGGACTGTGCAAAAAGAACTATAAGGATGAGTATTGGAAAATACTTCAAGAAGAGGGTTCGATGTACGCACCCTCATATTTTGCAGTAACATTTATTATTTCTGCTTTACTATAAGATGGGAGATATGAGCAGAATTTTGTTAAGTCAAATTCAAGTATTTGTGGTTATAAATAGTTTACATGTCAAGAACGACATTGAAGTTGCCCTCACTCGCATTCTACGTTAATGAGTGTTAACATAACACGTCCAGGTACCGGAAGTTCGGAAATTTAGACTTGTAGGAATCGTGATCGCAGGTGTTCAAATTCTGCCTCCTAAAGCCTCGAATTAATCACTTAAAGCTGCCCGCAATCCAAGGCACATATTCACCCAGTTTTTTCCGGTATTTACTTCCATTGAGCTAACAGAAAGTCGTCTCCAATTGAGAACGCTGTTTCTTCAAGGTTAAGAAATATTATGAACGAAGACTGTGTTCAGGATTTAAATATGTGTGATAATCTCAGCTCAATTGCACAATTAACAGGTGAGTCCAGGATTGCAGTTCACATCAGCGAGGAGTGGTGCTGCTAAAGTAGCTTGGTACTAGTGAAAAATTCTATTTTTCTCTTTGTTATTTATAGATGACTGATGAATAATTTGTGTTTTCTTTCATTTCTTTGTCAGACTAACTACAGATATCTCGTGCAAGATTCATTTTTCCCAAGAGTTATCAAAAAAATCTCTTCCATACGATCCATGGGAATTTAGAAGACTCTGAAATCCTGCTTCGAGTAGCATGGCTTATGCCAACAGCGTCTCAAGTTGAGTATGTTTGCGTGAGCTGAGAAAATTTGCTGAATACTTTTGGCATGCCACAAAAAACAACGCGGAACGTGCGCATTTGGCTGGCGATCTCACTGCTCCGCGCGTCCTGAGTGCGGCACAGCTTGCTCCTATGTCAACTATAGGCAAATGGAAATTTAGAAATGCTCTGAACATTGCTAATTTCTATAAAATTTAATTCTCACTGCATTCTGTTTTTGCTAGTTTTTGTGAATTGACTTTGACGGCATGATTAGGAAAAATTATGTTAAATTATATTAAATAATTACTTTTGGATTTTAGGGGTCTTTATACTCAGCATTAAATATACAAGGACGAATATTTTTCTCAGTTGCGTTTGCTGTTAGAAATAATGCGAATTAGATCAGCAGCTGCCAACTGAAACTATTGGATGATATAACCCTCCCAAAACTTTATACGTACAAATACATATACCTACCTTACATGCAGATGAGCAGCGTCTGATCTCTTTAATTCTTTGCATAATTTTTCTGGCTGTATGGGGAAAAATTATTATTATACATACATAATATTTTTTCACATTTTCCATACGTTCTTTA
Organism: Orchestia grillus; assembly: GCA_014899125.1. Lineage (NCBI taxonomy): Eukaryota > Metazoa > Arthropoda > Malacostraca > Amphipoda > Talitridae > Orchestia > Orchestia grillus. The sequence goes on along the minus strand of VOMN01089697.1, from coordinate 17,819 downwards.
AAGCCCAACATTAGTAACAGCAGTTCAGACAAATATAAAAAGGGGAACGTAGGCTTACACATTTGCGCTGTTTCCCAACATTCGTCAACTTGTGACGCGTGAAATTTAAGGTCCCCACAGCTTCTTCGGAAATTCGGTCATAACATTTTCTCTATGTCTTCACTCGCTGAAAATTAGTTAGTGGGTTCTTTAATTCAATTAACTGAACAGTAATCACGGGAGAAAACATTCATCAAAAAGCCAAGCAAAACTGCTCAGTTTTTCCATTTCAAGCATTCTCCACGAATCGAAAAAACATGGAAAAAATCACACATCTATGTAAAGTTGAGCTCGGTGCCTACATTAAGTAACGCATAATTTCATCAAGTGCAATATGAACGAACTTTTATCAAATCCATAAGGTTCAATATAAGCAACAATTACAAGAGTTCCGTCGAGTGTGTAATTTCAACGTATATTTAATAACATTCAATGTGAACGTCAATTCCATAAGTTTCCTCGAGTGTAAATAATGTCGACGCACATCCCACAACGTGCAAGGTAAATGTCTACTCCGTAAGATCTATGACGTACAAAGCTCCACTCAAGCACGGAGCTTCCAGGTCAAGTGGCAGGAACCTTTTCTACGCACCGACTTTTCATGTCTTCAGCCACGTGTGAAAGGCCGGCGTCTTCCCTCTGGGATCAAGAACCAGTCCTGCAGCGAATTTTTATTCGCAATCCATTGACGTAGGACATAGGATCACTAAGGCGAGATTCTTAGCGTGGGATGATTTCGATGTTCAAAGTGAAAACACTCACTAGTGAGAGGGCTCGGCTACTATACATATATGATTGCTAGGAGACTAGTACGAGCGTTTGACTAGTTTGACTCGTATAAGTAGTATGAGATCAGTATGAGCGTTTACTGGTAATAGTGTTTGACTGTTATGACTGGTTTGAAACTAATATGACTGACTAATATATGTAGTAAGAGATTAGTATGAGTGTTTAACTGGTATAAATATGTGAGACTAGTATGAGTTTGACAAGTACGAGGAAAAATATTTGATTGCATGAATGTTTGACTGGTATGACTAGTATGATGAGTGTTTTCGGTGGTAGCATAAATACACATGAAATCCAAAACAAGCAAAATATAGAAACCAATATTCTTGCGCTCCTGAAACACCGATTTTCAGAAAAAAATACGCATTCGACTCCTGAGAAAGAGTAAAAAGAGCAGGTACACTAAGGGAGTACAAAGGTCAGGTACACTAAGGGAGTACAAAGGTCAGGTACACTAAGGGAGTACAAAGCTCAGGTACACAAAGGGAGTACAAAGGTTAGGTACACAAACAGAGTAGAAAGGTCAGGTACACTAAGGGAGTACAAAGCTCAGGTACACTAAGGGAGTACAAAGGTTAGGTACACAAACAGAGTAGAAAGGTCAGGTACACAAAGGGAGTACAAAGCTCAGGTACACAAATGGAGTACACAGGTCAGGTACACAAACAGAGTAGAAAGGTCAGGTACACAAAGGGAGCACAAAGGTCAGGTACACAAATGGAGTACAAAGGTCAGGTACACAAAGGGAGTACAAAGGTCAGGTACACAAAGGGAGCTCATAGAGCAGCCAGTGAAGGAAAATTTTCGAAAAAGAAACGAAAGCACTAATCAGCAATCGTTTTCTGTCCTAGATTCAGCAACATTGATATTACCTTTCTGATTCCTGACCCTTGCTTTTGCACAGAAAAAGAAATCTCCAATTTTGTGCATGCTATAAATCAACGAAAAATATTTGTGGGCTCAGGAGCGCCGCGGCGAGAGCTCATCGCTCGCGACACCGAGGGCAGCCTCGTGCCGTGGTGGTGCGGGCCGCTCTGGGTGACTCTAATGGCTTGTATGAACGGTTATGGTAGTCATTTCAAAGTTCATGTTAGCCATTTGAACAGTCATTGTAGCTGTTCTGAACAGTCAATGTAGCTGTTCTGAACAGTCATAATAGCTGTCTTGAACAGTCATAATAACTGTCTTGAACAGTCATAATATCTGTTTTGAAGAACCTTAGCAGCTGTTTTGAACAGTCGTAATAGCTGTCTTGAACAGTCCTAATAACTGTCTTGAACAGTCATAATATCTATTTTGAACAATCGTAGCAGCTGTCTTGAACAATCGTAGCAGCTGTCTTGAACAGTCGTAGCAGCTGTCTTGAACAGCCAGAGGGGCTGCCTAGTAAGGCCTCAAAACCTGCTGCTGTATACGGCCACAAAAACTGCTATATATACACGCCCAAAAAAGCTGCTGTGCACCACCGTAACAACTGCTGTATACAGCCATAAAAGCTGCTGCTTGAGGCCGTGAGAGCTGTTGTACATTACCATAAGAACTACTGTACACGACCATAAGAGCTGCTGTACACGGCCATAAGAGCTGCTGTACACGACCATAAGAGCTGCTGTACATGACCATAAAATCTGTTGCACATTACCGTAGAAGCTACTGTGCACGACTATAAGAGCTGCTGTACACGACCATAAGTGCTGCTGTACATGGCCATAAAATCTGTTGCACATTACCGTAAATGGTACTATATACGACCATAAGTGCTGCTGTACCCGACCATAAGTGCTGCTGTAAGGAATCATAAGTGCTGCTATACACGACCATAAGTGCTGCTGTAAGGGACCATAAGTGCTGCTGTACACGACCATAAGTGCTGCTATACACGGCCATAAGAGCTGCTGCTTGGGGCCATGAGAACTGTTTCAGAAGACCGTGATGCCGCCTCTGACCACTATTAGATAAAACTAAACGAATAACAAAAAACATGATCAACAGAATGGTATTTAAAAACAACCATCCGCACGACGCCCGTTTTTTACTTACCTAAATACGTTTTTCTTTGAACACTGTGCTGTAATCGAGGGAACTTTCATTATAATCAAGGATGATTCTGTCTTATTTATTATCATACTAAAATCACATTGTCATTCATGTCATCGTTAACGAGGTGTTGAAAAATCACCTTTTTATTGACGTTGAATGTACAAAAAATCGGCAAAATTTTATTTTGAATAATGGTAAGCACTTATCACGTGTTCGAGAATCCAGCACGGTGCCGGCCTTGCTCTAGATTAGTGCCCAGGAAATAATTCTAGTATATCTCAATTTAAGGCACCGAATGCCCAACCTTCTTCCGCAGAAGCATTCGTTACGATGGGAAACAGAAGGGAGAAGTGCAATACACAACCTCACAACGCAAGCGCCACTGGCACACTGGACCTTAGGTTTAGGTGCATCACTGCCAGTGCCACAGAACAAATTTCTGTAGCGAAATAGATTTTCTGGAGAGCCTAATTTCTGTGAAGTCTGTAGAATGAAGTCCTTTGGTCTACGAGTATCTCAGTAGGATAACATGCTTCCAAGATACTGCACCATCCGGAAAACTTATGCAGCTGTTTTTCTTACATGCAACTAATTTCACAGCATTCTTGGACAACTGCATCGATTTTTCACAGCTCAAAGTCTGCTCAACTTCTAGTCTGAATTTCGCCTGATGTCCCCTAAGACGGATGCCAACAAATTCTGCACGCAAATCGAAGGTTTTTTGAGAAAACAGCAGGGATGGCTGGAGTTTCTATCATTCCAGCAGAGAGAAATGCCTTAGAGCTCAGTAGGGAGTACAGACCTGTACATTCCGATGTCCAGACAGAAATGTCATATTGCATTCAGTACTCCGCGCAGTGACTAAGTGCGCCGTACGTTCAGGCACAATGAAATCAAATGTCGTGTTTGACTTTACCGTCAAATTAAAGATGCGAAGTTATGCCGAATTGAATGTGGTCGAAAACATTCGCACACACTGCAACGAAAGCAATGTTAATAGAGGTCAATACTTATGTCGGTGATGAATTAGAAAGTATTTATGATGGTCAAAAATAAACTCTTGACAATAATATATACTTACCAAATTGAAATTAGGATCAGGATCTGAATGGCAAGGGCTAAGGTAAGGCTCATTTACCGAAAGCTATATGAACTAATAAATTTAATATGGACCTGGTACGCGATAATTCAATATACGGTGAGGTGAATACTAAACCACAGATATATGTACAGTGAGATAAATTCTAAGCCACAGATATATGTTTAGTGGGGTGATATAGTATTAATTCTAGCACTGTGGGCAAAATAATTTTCAAAAGTTAAATCTAGCGGGCACACATGGTCATTACCAGCGCACAGTGCCCTAATATTCTTATTTACGCATTAAATTACTCCGGCATGGACTGAAATCAAATAAATTGGAACACAATTGAGCGATTCAAGCTACACTGTAACACAACTGGTTACTATCAGATGTACATTTACACGATGGGCTGCTACATATAAGATATTCTGCAGCACAATGGGCTGCTTTGAGGTACATTGCAGCACAATGGGCTGCTTTGAGGTACATTGCAGCACAATGGGAAAATGGGCTGCTTTGAGGTACATTCCAGCACAATGGGCTGCTATAAGGTACATTGTAGCACAATGGGCTCCTATAAGGTACGTTGCAGCATAATAGGCTGATTTAAGGTACATTGCAACACAATGGGCTGCTATAAGGTACATTGCAACACAATGGGCAGATATGAGGTACATTGCAACATAATGGGCTGCTATAAGGTACATTGCAACACAATGGGCTGCTATAAGGTGCATTGCAACACAATGGGCTGCTATAAGGTACACTGCAACACAGTGGGCTGCAATAAGATTACAGCAACACAACTGGCTGCCGTAGGATATACCGGAGCCCAAAGGAGTGTGTATAAGTTACGCCTGTAGATTGCAATAAAAGAAAATCTAGTTTTAATTTGCGTATCGTGCGTTCATCTCGGCTTTTCCCATTCATTGCAGAAAATATTACCCAACGAAAGAATGGTGCCATACTTCAGTAGAGCAAATTGGGACGTACCAGTAAAACCTGTGCCTGAGTTGTCAATTATGATTATTAGTTTAATTTTTCAATTTAAAATTCCTATCTGCAGTGAAGAAAGGTATAGATGAATGCAATAAAACGAATACATACTTGAGCTGCGAGGTACCGGAACGAAGGTGATCACTCTGACGTGACTTTGCAGGAAGAGACTTTTAATTTTGCCTCTGTATGTACTTTTTAGCATAATTCCATGCCGCACTTTTGTCTTCGTTTGCTCTTCCATCGATGCTTCTCAAAGTAAAACACAGCCCGGGCTTTTCGCTCCGGCGCTGCAATGTTCTTCGTCTGAAATGCTCAAAGAATGCATTGCTGCACTGATTGCCGGCTGATATCAAAGCAGCGGAGGCAGAGCTGCAAAAATGCAGCCAACGGTTCCGTTTCTACATCGTTTAAAGAGAGAGAGAGGGAGAAAATGCCTGCGAGACATGAACAGTAAACAAATACAAAATATGTATTTCACATTCCAATAGTGGAAAATATGCTTGGTATACGTACGTACGTTTGTTGTAGCCGGTAACATTGGAACTCGATGTAATCAAAAAAATAATTGTTATTTCCTCCACTAGTAAGAGTGTTTCACTAGAGTAAATGAAGTAAATTAGAATTTCTTTACAAGTCAAACGAAGCTATTCGAAGAACGAAAAATAAGCAACTCATTTCTAGTCGATACAAAAAAATTTGTGCACGCTTCGTTATTCATTCCCTTCACTATTCATCGTGAAGGCGGAGTAACGTAGCTGTACAAAAAACTCGTACGCTGTTCCAAATTTTATAACTTAAAAGTGTGCTTTTCAAAGTATGAAGTTCTGGCAAATTTTTCGGGATCAGAGAGTTGCACTGACGTCCAGATGTGCAAAGTGCTGCTCGTTGGGCCTGAATTTGGGACTGGAGTCGGGGGTGGAAGTCATGAGTCGGGAGTTGAATGATAAAGTTGTAGTCAGAAGCAAGTAGGATTTCATCGAATAGGCAACATTACACAAATGGCGTTTTCGTACCAGAGTACCAGAACACAACACGTTAACTGAACCCATCTACGACCGACAAGTTGAGCAAATAAAATTTAATGGTAGGAAACATAAGCAAAAAAGAACATACCGTTCGAAATATGGTAGATGCATAGAAATAGGAATTACAATTTTGGATGAAAAAACATGTTTCTCTCTTAGTTTAGTAAATTGTGTTTACTTTCAGCTTTTGGACTAGCATCCATTAGATGGTGGAATTTGAGGCTATCCTTGGCAGTGCAATGAAACTGTGCAGCCTCTTTAAATATCTGAATAGGAATTGATGGGAATGAAACTTATACTGATGACATGCAATTTGAAAAATAAAGTTTCATAAGCTCCCGGACGAAAAATTGTTCAACTGCAACTTATAATATGGGAGAAGACCTCCACGAGCACGAATAATGGCGGCAATTCTGCTCGGCATTACGTTGACAAGTGTCCTAATGTACACCTGGTCGATTTTAAGCCACTCCTGCATCAACTGAGCTTCTAGAGCGACCACAGTACGTGAACAATCTTCCGTACGTATAACTGGTCGTTCAGGAGAGTCCCACAAATATTCCATTGGGTTCATGTCTTTGGATTTAGCTGGCCAATTTAAATGCCAGGTAGATCCTAAATGACTGTCATGCCAATTAATGCCAGTTCTATCCCAATGCACTCGGCAGGTGTGATTCTAAAAGACAGACAGTACAACGTACCTTTCTTCATTCAGATAGTTAGCAAATGGCACGTTACATGGCAGGCCCTCCTCCTACGTGTATCGCACCTTGTGCACAGGCTTCTTTGATGGCTCTATGACGAATACAACGGTGGTCACCAGCAACAGAATTGTGATTCATCTGACCTACTGACACTTCTCTACCCCGCTACAGTCCAAAGTGCATGTGCTTTGGCTCAGTTTTAAAGGAGGAATCTTGTTGGCACCAGTTAATATCGGCCGTTTACGAACTGCTCTGTTCCATGGAGATCCCTACGAAGAGTTCGTTCAGAAACAGCAGGGGAAGAGTCATCAACGTTGTTTCTCAGTAGTTCCATCCTTGATGCAAAGGGATTCTGGTGGGGTGAACCTAAGAATTATAGGTTTTAGGTAATGAACTTTGGCCAGAAGTTTGCAAACGGTTTATTCAACTTAGGAGTAACTTCAAAAACTACCCGATTGAACTTTAGGCAAACTTTACCAAACTTTTACGGGCAGAAAATCGGTAGTGTATTTACCTAAGGAAAGTCAATATTCGGCTGATGTAGCAAAACTTGTACTGCGAAGAATTTGGCAATTAACTACATAACTACAGACGTATTTATTGAACAACCTGATTTGACGAGAAGTTGTTTGACACCTTTATTGGCCTCTGGGAAATTTATGGATCCAAGCAGAACAAGAGTTTATAGTCAGAGAAAAGCATTATTCGGGAAAGGTTGAAAAGCATTTGCTCAAGTTTTGGGAGAGGCCTCACGTGCTAAGTGATTACGATTGGCTTAGAAGTTTAAACTGGCGTGCCATTTAATTAAAGTGGACCTTAGGACGAGTACGCTGAATTTGTGAACAGGAGAGCGACCGACTTATATAAGAGCGTGGCCTTTTCGAAGTAGAGGATTTTGAAGCTCAGATCGGGAGATTGAATTGAACAAGCATCGCGAGTGGGTGCTGAAGCCCAGCACTTTAGCCCTGCCGGGCGACAGACTAGTTCAGGGCTGGCAACTACTGTTCATTCAAGTGTAGCACAACGCGAAATAGAAATTTGAGGGCACAAGTTACATTAAGAAGAACGGATTGAACTTGCTTCATAAACAAGTGGCGGTTGCAGACATACTAGTAATTTTCAACTCACTGTATATTACCTTACCTTACGGCAGAAAATTTCAGTAACATAGCTCTTCCGTCAAATACCGATCAATTTACCACACCGCCTCTCAAAAAAAAGCATTTCGGGCACCCTAGGGAGGAAGAGTTTGGTTTACACAAAGTTAATCTTCCGGATCATCGCAGCAACTCGTGATGAGCAGCAAATTTTCAAGATCTAACAAACCTTATTATGGAGCATCATCGGAATCAACAGAGGAACGCCTCGGGTAGGCCAATCAAAATGTATCGATCTTGAAAGAGGATCGCAAGCACTCCCGATTTCCACAGGAATTGTGCACCAAATTTGCCGTCAGACTGAAGTTATACAGGGTGGCCCAAAAAATGTATATATATATATATATACACGGTTTTTAATGTTTATTACTTTTTCGTTAACGTAGAGGAAAAAATCTTCTTGGTATCAATTACATCGAAATTTAATTTCCCATTCAGTTCAGTTGTAGAATATAATTCTGAAACAGATTTTAGTGGCTGCACAATATGCACCAAAGTAAAAACAACCAATTTGACCCTTGCACGGAAAAACAGAAATATTCCTTCTGAAATGAAAAAGTTCATACCTTTCAGGAAATAAGGCTTAAAAAAGAAAAAAACGTTTATATTTAGAAATTAATAACTGAAACAAATAACAAAATAACAAACCCGTCATTTTTGCATCATTTTTCACCTATTAAAAACTGGCCACCATTTCTAGAAGCAATGGTGACATCTTTATCTCATTTTTTTCTTCACTCTTCTAATAAGTTCAGGATTTTCCTTAAGCACATCACCGTGATGAGGAATCCTATACCTCGTATTGTCCAAGTCACTTGGAGGAGTTGCGACCCCCAAGTTTTTCCAACAGCCCCGAAGAAAAAAGTCACCCGGTGTGAGATCGGGAGAACGTGGAGGCCATTCGATTGCGTGACCAATTTAAATCAAGTATTACTGAAATGTATCTCGTAAGAAATTTTGAACAATAATTCTTCTATGTCACAGAGCGCCCTCTTGAATCCACTAGACACTATTAAACCTGTTCCTGAAGGCATCTCTTAGTTGTGGGACGATTACATCAGTGAGGAGATCAAAGTAGTTTTCCCCAGACATGTTACCTTCAAAGAAAATGGTTCCAATGATAAGACCCCTTTCAGTAAACCCAATCCATAATGAAAGTTCCTGACGACAGAAGGTTTTTCAAAAATATTTCGTGGAGGACGTTTGAAAGGAGAATATGTTCTTGAATTTTGCCTGTTAGCTAGTCTGTTTAGATGAAACGCCAATTCATCCCTCATAGATGGTCTTCGATGAATCTTTTGATTTTCTTGAAAATTAATTCACATAAATTTATTTGCTGTTCCACATCTTTTTCTAATACTTTCTGACAAATCTTTTCCTTGTTGGGATAGTAATTCATATCTATTCTAACGATTCTCTTCAATGTTGATCTACATTGATTTCTTCCAGGGCGTCGGGTTGAGAACGAAGGGGCTTCTTCAATTTTTTGTGGGACCATTTGAATATTTTCTTCAGTTCGTGCAGTTCTGAGTCCACGAGAATTACCCTTATTCCTGTTCAGAATAGTAGAATGAGCATGGCACTAGTAAATATTCCTTTTAACAGTCAACCTGGTCACAGTTTGTCTATCAAAAGTAAGTTGAAACCTTCTCACAACTTGCGATAGGTTATTCGATTCAAAAAATGTTCCACCAACGAAGGATCGTTGCTCTCGCGTTAGCTGCGCGACCAAAAATAGAGATTTTACGTAATTTATTTTTAAGCGAAAGATATTTCTGAAATGAAACCAAGGCTAAGATCTGTTCAGTTGTAGCTCTGATGCTCTATAAAAATTATTTTTAGTAGGAAAGTCTTAAAATATTTTTCTACTTACGTTAACAAAAAAGAACTGATTATTAAAAAAAGTGTATACATCTTTTGATTCCCCGCGATATATGATAAATGGTCAACGTCCTGAAATTTTATTTCATGTTTCATTCCTATTTTTTGTAGTCAAAGGATGCTTTGCGAATGTTGTAAGAGGACTGAAGCTACCTCTCAAACCTAAACGACCCGGGTCGTCTTATATAGTGTAATTTGTCAAAATTCATTTATTAATTTCAACTTTTATAAACTCTGCTATTTGTAAATACAACATCATTGTCATTTACCAATCGTATCAATGCAACCATGAATTGTCCTTGTTCATCAAGCATGCAAACCATTTCCTGATTTATCAATTTTTAAATTTCATTTATACATGTTTTGTACGACGAACCATATCTCACCGCACTGGTCAATAATTTGGGACTCATTGCGGCGGCTGCAATCGGTTAGAATATTCTTCCTACAACACTTTTGTACTAAATAGCCGTATGCACCTGCTTTTTTCCATTCTGGGTAAGCCTGCATAAAAGTGTGGCATAAAAGACCAAAGAATTCCGCAACCTCCTTCATTTGGTGCCCCTTAGCCCAACCAAATGCAATAGCCCCTTTTTGCCATTCCGAAACGTCTTGCGTTCGTCCCGTCGTTGTAGAGCTAACATGAAGCAAGTCTATACCTTCTGACCTTTGAATAAAAACCGGTGTCTATTCAGTACTTGTATAAAACCTAAACCTCAGTCACAGCTCTGAAAACAGAATGATAAACGTGGTTAATAACTGGAGCTCGAAAAACAATAAGTGACTAATTTCTTGTCCAGGGAGATTATAAAAAACAGACCATGCGATGAAAGACACACAGAGCAGTACGTCATCGATCGAGACCGCTTACTCCTTTGAGTGCTGCTGGGACACTTCAGTCCCGGCTCCAATTTTTCCTTATGCTACCATGATATATCAACAGTTTTGGAGATGATCAAATGTAATCGTTTTCTGAAGATTATCGGGACTCTTTTAAACATTTAATAATATTTTTCACTGACACTTTATTATAGTTTAGTTGGATTGAAATAACACATTAAACAAGGCTTGATAAAATTCTATATTAACGGACATATGAATGTGTTCAGAACTTAAACGCTTACGTAAGGAGTTGCGATATCAGCTTCTGCACCTTCCTCAATAGCTAAGGTTCGGTAACCCTTATCTCCACCATCTCTCATGAAGTCACTGTTCAATGCATGAGTACACCCTGAAAATTATATTAAGCGAAGCTGGAACAACATTTTTCACTTTCACGACGAAAACTTATTGCCAAGCCTACCGCGGCATGCTAGAATGGTTGTCTGGCAGCTTTCATCGCTCTAGAAAAAAAATCAGGTTTTCCAAAATTCATTTCAAATTGAAAGCAAAATTATCCGACAATTATTTGGTTTTACTTAATGTTTTACTGATGAACAATTGTACGCAATTACTCCATGCCTAACAAAACACAAACAGTGCAGTACAAAATAATTCATGAACTTGTGGTCAGCAATAATGTTTTGCAATAAGCAAATTTATTTCCCTGTATAGGACGAAGCGTTTAATTTAATTTTTGAAACTTCGCCAAACTAATTGAATGGCCGGTGGACCACAGAGTCTACAGTGTGTATTAATCTCGATTCCAGATTTGGGAAGTTCGATTACTGAGAATTAAAGGCGCCTGGAGTTCAGATCTTCCAACAAATTGACAGGAATTGCGAGTACGGAAACCATGTTCAACTTTCGCTGATTGAAATTCAATCAATTGATCACTGATTGGCTTAGAAGCTCAACTGCACTGGAGGTTGGGCGGTAATTACCGCTAGTTACACCTCTATGGTAACTACCACTAGTTATAAGCAGTAATTACCGAGAGCTATGTCCCTATGGTGATTACCGATAGTTACGTCCTTATGGTAATTACTGATAGTTACGTGCGGTAATTTGCGTCTTGTTACACAAGGAAATTTACGCTAGTTATGCATGGTCACTTCCGCTAGCTAGTCACTCGGGGTGCTTGTTACGCTCTCTAATTATCGCTACTCACACCCATTGGTAATTACTGCAAGTCGCGTATGGTAATTATATCTATTTGCGTATGGTAACTACCGGACGCTACACGTGGCAATTACCGCTATCTACGCATGGTAATTACTGTTAGTTACACCCCAATGATAATTCCCGGTATTTACGTGTAATTTCCGCTGGTTGCTTACAGTAATTACTCTATCCTACGCTCCTACATATTAAAATTTTGACTGAGTTCAGGGAGTTCCCAGTACATGGGCTGGGCGTTACTGCCTAGTTAGCTTGTACAGTTTACTGTCGTGCGATTTCCATACCATTGGCGAGCTTTATACAATTGATGAGTTTAACAGTTGGTCGACTTACAGGACGTCACAACGCCGCAAACCCTGTGACCACCATTTCAAAAGAGATGGCTTTCTCTACGCTATACAAATTAGGATTTCTTTTCATGCGTTTTCCACTGTGAAAAAAAACACTCGTAAGCTTTTCTGCAGCATTTTGTCAATAACCGAAATTTTGAATTAATTTTTCTTCCGAGCGTATTTTTAAAATTTTTATAGCTCATATGTATACATATATTTCACCCTCGTATCATTTTTTATTGACACAATGGCTTCAAATAGACACGTATGTATTTATTGCGTCTAATACCGAGGTAATCCCTACGCTAAAAAACTATGCATTTCTGATCCGCTGATGTGCGTCACACACCCTGGGGCAGCACCGACGTGCAAAGGCATATCATAATTATATCATGACTCACTTTTCTGACTCATCCGATGATGTGATGAGTGAGCCATGGCACACTTTGCATAAGTCTACGGTACTTTTTGTGAACGTTTAACTTATTGTCCCTGCATACTGGCCTAGATTAAATTAAAAATATAATTAAAACAAAAGGCTTGAGCTATTTGGTTCCGAAAGTTTTTCACTAAGTTCAACCTATCGTAAAAAGTAATGCATCTGTGTAAAGATAGCTTTAGTTTTATAAGTGATTAACAAATTTTGTAGCTCTGAACTGACTCACTGATTTAGTAAGCTAAAAAATATATTTTTAGAATGAATGTTCGAAGCACTAACTTTGAACAAGATCACCACCTCATGCACACCCTCACACGACACCTGCGTCTGTAGCACTGAGCTGACAAGCGTCAGCCTCTCCTCAAGGTGTGTCAAGATTGCTCTGAGTAGAGCGAATCACTTAATCCAAGTCCAAAAATTTTCAAATTCAAAGTTTTCCGTATTAGCAGAACCCTAACCTTACTGGACTACAAATTATAATGTGTATAGACTAAAGAAAATTATCTTCAGTCAATAGTTCAGTGCATTTACTTAACAGGCCACTGACTAGCTCCGAGCGTGATGGGTGCATGGGATAACAATCCCACAATGTAATAATAGGCCAGTGTGGCTTGGTTGGTTTGTAGGTCGGGTTGACCAACCCACTCTCTGTCGCGCTCTTAAGGATTTGGATCGGAGAAAATTTCCGGGTCCTTACTACGAATCAGCGAGAATATCAGAGAAGGCAGTCCGTATCAGTGGTACTGAAAACATTATTTCATGTCAGATTTACTGTGAATGAGAGTGCATCTAAAGAAATTAACATCATTTGTGCCAGATGTTTTGACGGGTGCGTTTACTAGTTTTTCATATTTCCCATGAAGTATTGACATTTATTCTTCTATAAACAAAGAAGTACGACAACCTGTCTTTGACTCTACATACAACAGAGCATTGCAGAGAGGTCATAAGTTATCAGGATTATTACTAACTTCTTTATCAAGCTAATGCTTCTCGATGAGGGCCAATATCATGATAGGATAATGGTGGCCTTTAGCCGGGAATTTGAAGCTAGAGAAATAAGAAGCATCTCCTGTGATATATGTGAGATTCTCCTCTTCACATAGATAATTGCTTGCGATGGTACTTTTCAATCCAATTTTGGACAAGTATGTATAGCTACAGAACAACTTTTCGCATATGCAAGTATATTTTATTTGATATTTAATTCCGTCCGTCCTCTCATGCGAAGCCTCAGGCTCCTCCATAACTGTTCCTTTGAAATTGGGCACTAGCTGAACTCAAGCTATCGATAACAGTTAATGGGATTGTCGCTCAATCGATGTCAGTTAGTGTACATTTATTCAAACAATATCAGATGATGTGATTTCGCTCAATCGACTTGAGTTAATGTGGAATTCATTCAATCGATAATCGTCTACATGATATTTTTCCGCCCGATTTCGGTCCCTGTGAAGTTCGAGTTTCACTGATGCAGGCATTCAGAAGCTGGGTTGCAATAAACCAGGATCGAATCATTCCATTACGAATTTCAAAAAGGATAATGCAGTAAATTTGTTAAATGGCTGGGACGTTGATTTTTACACCCAATAGTGAGCTTTGATTTTGAAATTAAGTAATTTCCCGAGTGCCACAATTTTAGCTCTGCATTTCTCTTCCTCTGCAAAAATGCTCAGTGATGCTGCCGGAATTTCTCGGGGAATCCTAACGCGAGGTGGGACCTTGAGGCATCTTTATTGCTAAATATTTCTATGTAATAATTCGAATGAAAGCAATAATTCAGCTAGATACAAATATTAAAATAATAAATAAGTGTCTCGGTAACTTTAAATAAGCTGACCATTAGTTTTGTGGTGGAGCTGTGTAATGGCAATGACGATCTCGAAGCTGCTATAATGATTGATAAACTATTCGTGGTTGTAACGTAAATTTAGGCAGACGTTCATGATCTGGACTCATTAGAGCGCACGGCATTCTTGACTTTAGTATTCGAACTTACATAAACAAAATCACTGAATAAATTAAGCATACATGCTGCAGTTTGTGGGCACGAGCATAATGACCCTAACATCATGCAGTGCAAATGGGGCTCGCCATGAGCTCACGTGACAGGAAAACGAGTAATTAGCTTTCATGCTGTCACAGCGTACTGTAGTTGATAGCCCCTCAGGGGGCATAGGATACGTTATAAGGTGAGGTTAGTTAGGTATGTCTATCGAAGCCTACGGGGACTGGTGACCCCAGGGGCACTGCTAGGTTACCTCAGCTAAAGATAGGTCTTCGGGACTTCTCTCTTTTATGCCCACTGTACTTCCTTCAATTTCTCCTTTTTCGTTATTTCTTCTTCGTCTTTTCTTTCGCTTTATTCTTAACTTGCGGTTACTATGCGCGGGGAATCCTGTGTGGGAACTCATTTGGTGCAGACATTCCGTTTTTTTTTCTTTTTAATTAGATTAAAGCCCCCCACCTGCAACCAATTCGTTAAAAATACAATTTTATTCCTTTAATAATTAAAATAAAATTGTATTGCAGACATTTTCGTTTTCTACTGTCCATATTAAATTATCCCTTTTCGTTCGGTGCGAAATAGTCCAAGTCACTAAAAGCACTGCCATCGATATTACTACTACTATTGGACATATGTTTTTTTAAACACGAAATGAATTTCTGTATGAAAACTTCGTTCTAATCGGTAACAAAATTGAGCATGAAAAATACGGCATCATATTTTGGCCATTCACGCATCGCATTTACCTGAGGGTTATCATGTACACACCTGAGCACATTCTTAGTGAGTGTACTTCCACCATTTTGAGTGTATTTTTCAAGAGTTTCATTCGCCTGCGAGTGTAGAACGAATAAATAATATAGTGTTGAATAATAACAGATGAATGAGTAACTGTAATAAAAACTTTACTGGAGGATGAGCAAATTTTACAAACTTTGCAAATTAAGTTTATCTACCTTATAATACATGAAGATTTTTTCTCGTAATTTGAGCATGATTTCAAGGTCCTCTCAACAGCCTCGATTTTATAGCTCAATATTCATGTATTCACCTCTACTTCATAGAGCGCAGTGATAGAGAGGGGCGAAGAACATGAAGAGGAGTGTTCTCTCCCGCGTTATTTTGAGAAGCCACTTCCTCGACTCAGCTCAGTGGAAGTCAAATGCTCAAGAGCTTCAGAAAAATGCCCTCGGACCTTGAAATGTTGTGGAAATTTGTGGCGTTATCGTGGCTCCGAAAATTGGACCTTGTCTCGACTACAAATGAGCTTGTTAGCGAGAACAATCCAATAGCGGGGTCGCCCCGCCATCCCTCATGTACATGCCGGCAAATATGATTCGTTTTTTGCGTGCTGTACTTAAGAGGCGGCGTATGGACATTTGTTGCCGGAAGTTTTCTTGGCGCGACATAAAGTTTCACTTGGTATTTACCACGCTCAAAGTTGTGGTCGAATGACCGTTACGACAGGGCAGAAAATGATTGATGCCTGAGTTAACGGATGAAAAAATTATTGTTCTACGGTAAAAAGTAGTTAGTAAAAAGTTTTCATTGAAAATTCAAATAATGCTTAATACTAGCGAATGTATCACAGATGGTGCCCACTCACACATCCTGTGAAATAGATCTCATTTGGTAACGAAAATTAATTCTTCCTTAATACGTTTCAGGAATATGAAGGCATCGGTTCGTAAATATGAAATTCTACTTCTGTTAATTTTCTTTTTCAAAAGGACTGTCCTTTATTGTCGTGCACGCTAGAAAAAGTTGAAATCTTGGCGAAATAAAATTGCGTTCCTCTTCAATTATTTTGAGCACTTAAAATTGATTTTAGAATACAGATTGAAATTGTAACTTTCAATGATTCAGTTAACAGTAACCTTTCATACGAAAATATTTTGAAATTACCCAACGAACTCTCATGAATAAACATAGAATAAAGAATGAACCATTGGAGGGCTATATAACACAGTCATCTGGTGGAATTAAGTTACCTAGGAAACTTTTCGTGGAATGAGGCATGACGGTTGTAATCTGACGTAAATAACCAAAAATACGACCAAACTGACAGTTACGTACACCACGACACAGAACTGTGCTTTGCGCAGTAAACGCCTCACGGTGTTCAATCTGTTATAATTTTTATCATCATTATTTTTTAATTGATATTTTTAGTGTAAACTGCGACCCAAAGCAGGAAAACTGGTAAAGAATTACAGAACAGTGATGCTACTTGTTACAAAATTTTAATTTGCAGTAGCTTTTTCAGTCTGTGCAAATTGCTTGAAGCAGCCATGATCAAGTCGTCAGTTTGACTGAACGTTAAACTGCCGAAAATCATCGAACACTTGAACAGATGCTATGTCAATCTGTGTAAAGTTAAAATTCCCAGGTGTAGTTACACTTAACTACTTAGTGAAGGAATCTGTTTTGTTTAATTCAATCAATGCATTTCAAAATTGAAATATTTATTCATTTTGCTAATTCATACAAAATTCGCATTTGAAATTGCATTTGTACACTTTGCGAGGACATAAAACCTCGCAAGTTCAATCAATGAGATTAATAATTGGAATATATATCCGGTCCGCTAATTCCTACAAAGAACATCGAGCACGTTCTTAGGATACTGTTCGTTCCTCATCCTTTCATCATTCTTCGAATGGAAGTACAGTAAATCGCAGGTATAATTTAATAGATTTTGCAGAAGAGAACTTCTATTTTACCTTCAAAAATCAGTGATAATTTACTATCCAGAAGTTTCTGGATAATGTATTCTACGTTTAAATGAATTTGTAAATAAGCCATGGGTTTCATTTTATTTGACTCGTTAAACAAAATTTTATTCTGAAAATTAAATATTTTATTCAACATTGATAAATACCATGAAGAAAATATATTCATCAATTCTTGCATCCCCTTAATTTTTTGTGCGCAACAACACAGAGGCTATGATAGTCCGTCACACCCTCCCACTCTCCACCTGCATGATTGCCTCCGTTCCGATTTGATGCACAAGAACGACGTATAAAATTATTCATTGTTCTGTCTCGTCGTAGAGAGATCCGGACAGCTTTGATGCCCCTCGAGGGCCCACTTCGGCTGTCCATCCTGTTTTATGGTGATCTCAGACTCCAGTTAGCAAGGGTCTCGGAGGAGGTCTCAAACTTAAGGAATGCCACGGAAAGAAAAGAAAACCAGGCGCATGCAAACGGACAAAACCTAGGTAGAACGGAATCGCAAAAAAATGTAAAACAGAGCTCA
>VOMN01089696.1:0-14015 GCA_014899125.1 Orchestia grillus | reverse complement strand
AGGGTTGATGAACTCTGGAAAAAGTGTCTTATCCTCACGTTCATACATTACTCAGATCGCAGCATATCTGCCTAACGTACGCGTGACACGTGTGCCGTAAGTAAATCAAATTTATTTTGAGATCGTGTAACGTGTCGCCTCGAACTGCAGTGCTACCCGAGTGCGGAGCCTGTACGTAGACGGGCCTCTCACGGCTTCCTGTGTCGTATTGCGAAGTACTGAAGTAAATGTGGTAATGCCCTCAGAAGGGGCTCCACCTAAGAATGATATTTAACTGCAGTAATTATGATGCACTCTACCTAAGAATGTTATTTAACTGCAGTAATTGAGATGCACTCCACCGAAGAATGTTATTTAACTGCAGTAATTATGATGCACTTTTTTGTATTTGCACGAGTAGCATCGAGGTTTAAAAGAATTTCAATCGGAGTCATATACAACCGTTTCGTTTCATTTCACTGAGACTCCGCGTCTTCTATCGTTGCTAAACTACTTCCGTGAAATACTAAAAAGGACAGAAGTTCACGTTACTTGTAGAGTGCAGTTTTCATTGTAAGTAATTTTAGTACGTCAGGTTAATGACTCAAAACTCTGTGCTACAATACTAAGTCCTACGCGGTACAGCTACCATTACGAGGCCAACAATAAGCGCGTCTGTACAACGGTGCAGAGCGTCGACCGGACTACGTGCTAACGTCAAATGATGAGCGATTTGTAGTGGTAAGCTGAGCGGCGGCCAAACTTGCGGTATGGGGTGTCTCTGTGGGGCGTAGGTCCATGCATTGAACGGGGTAATACGTGCATAAACGCCTCTGTTTGTGATTATTTCTAGCTCGTTAAAATATCGCCGTAACTGATGCCTGCCTAAGTCAGTGATTTATCGACGCTGTTGTCGATTGGTAAAAAGTTTTCGTTGTGGACAATAACATGTGGCTTTAACAATTTTGCAAGGAAGGCCACATCATTCTTAATGCATACGTTTTTCTTTCCAATAAATTTGTCGAATTTTGGTTCCATTGAGCGAGGGATGTAGCTCGTTCTCATGCAACGAAAAGTTCACGGTTGGCTTTACAGCCAATAAGTAAACGCTTGCATAAACATTTTTATTGGTGTTCAGCCTTTGGCTTCTTGGCATCTAGGAAATTTTTTCTCTGTCAGTTTCTTCTGGTAATAGTAAATTGATCACAGCACTGTGTCATCGCCTCGATTGTCGGTGTTGGAATCTCTCGAGCTGAGGTGTTTACCTTGGAGCCTTCTCGTTCCCCAGCCGATTTATTGAGTTGGATGGTGTCCAGTAAGAAGAGGTCAAGATCGATGCAGCTTGATTATGTCAGCGGTTGACTTAGTTGTTGTTTCTTTTACCGCGTCTCGTGTTTGCGGTGCTGTTATTGCTACTCTCTTCCTGGTAGTAACTAGTGCGTGATTACGGCCGCCCTTGTGTTATTTTTGCGCTTATTACAGCTATGCTTGCGTTACTGCTGCTGTTCTACGATGGACGTTATTGTGCAATTTGTGAGGGTATGCAAACAGCAGGGGGGATGCGATGGTGCGGCAACTGTCTCGGGTTGCGATTTTTTGTTTTCTGTAAACTGAGTTGGCGATTCTCCTTCTCCCTCAGGCAGATACCTTGTATTTGTATTTGTATTGCTGTCATGGCTTAGGTCCTAAACTCTGTTTTTCCTGTGAGTCTTAAACTTTTTATCTCGCACGTTAGCAAGTCAATTTGTGCATTATCGCAGTTTCACACAATATGAGCCGCGTACAACCTAGTTTGGTCATTAGTGTACTAAAGATTCATTTCACTTTAGTTTCATCCCTCACCCAGATGAGATACATCTATGACGAGAGCGACCTTTCACTAGAGCAGCAAATCATTCAATTATATTCCTTTTGATTTTGGTATCCTGCTTTAAGCAATGCATCGCCAGAATAGATCAAACGTGCGCCGAACTCGGTGTGTGTACGGCCAGCCAAACAATCTATCATGCAGTGCTTGAATGAATTTGAACGTCAGCGATCGACTCTAATCCTTTCGGGAAATTGACTGGCTTAGTTCCCAGCGTGTCCCTTCGTGCCCTGTTCACTATGATGTAACATGAATTGCACTTCTGGTTTTGTAAGATGTATAATTCGAAACCCACGAACAAAAAAAATGTTATGAATAATCGAGAGATTTCAACACCTTTTGTGGCACAACGAATGCCTTACAAGATGGATCCTTGGCGTCCTTTATTCTAATAAATAGCTTCTGCTTATCATGATATGGAGATAAATCCACTTCTACTCTCAACATAAGGATAAATTCTTCCCACTTTTGGCGTAAGGTTAAATCACTTTTTTTTGTGGCACAACTTTCGACATATGGTTAAATCACTTTTTTATGTTTGTGACACGACTTTTTATGTAAGGTTAAATCACTTTTCTTTTAATGAAAAAACCTTTGACATAAACTGAAATTTACTTCTACTTCTGACGTATCTTTTACTTTTGATGTCAAGTTCAGTTCACTTCTACTTTTAACGCGTGTTCTAACTCCCTTCGACTTTAGACACAAATCACCTCATACTTTTGGGATAAATTTCTATTTTCGTGAGAAATTTAGCAAACTTCTTCGTTTTACAAGCACAAGCATGTGGTTAGCATTGCACTTGGTTACTGCATGCGGAATTGGAGGTCTTCTCTCAGTGTTGTCTTACAGGAACTCTGTGTCCCTGCTTTCTATCTCTCTCAGTATACAAGATGACCAGATGTGTGCACTGTTACGCCATAATGTTATTGCACATGTCTCCTATAAATCAAGTTCAAACTAAGTTTATATGAAACTGGCGTGCAGTTGAGGCTACTGAAAATGTATTAGTTCGGTTCTATAGATACTTCAGACTTGAGTCTGTGGTGGCACTAACCTGTCTGGAGAGCACGAATGTGTGATCATTGGTGCACACAGGCACCGCTCGTAACAGCCCGCGGCAGTATGGGCGTGAATGTCAGTCTAGCCCGAAGTGTCTCGGATTGAACGAAGGCGAAGTGCATAACTCCCTGCGTTGGTAGGCGCGCTCATAAAGCAGCTCCGCTAATATTGCTCCTTTGCGGCACTCACCGAGTGCAATTGAATTACTGCACCTCCTGCAGTTTATCTTCAAATCTCACATTGGGGGCAGGCCTTAGGTGGCGCATGCAGGTCATGCTGCAGCGCGCAGCTTTCAAGGACCCTTCAATTCTTGCGACAGTCCATGAAAATCGCATGCGATGCCTGTGCTTGGCAGTTGCAGTATTTCGCTCTCTGTGGTCCCAATTGACTTCGTTGGGAATAGCCGACATGCGGCGCGATTGAGCAGACTGTGTAGAGCTAGAGTTATAATCACGCCATCTGACGTTTGCGTAGAAAGTATTGATTTTTTCGTCTATGTACATGGTTGCTCATGCTGTGGCATTTCGACTACCTTTCAGAATTAATACCCCCTCAGGGGGCCTAGGGTTAGGTTAGTTTGCTTTGTCTACCCTATGAAATGGGGACTGGCGACCTCATGGAGCACTGTTAGTTAACTGTGTTATAGATAGGCCTTCGGGACGTCTGTCTTTCGTGTACACTTCGCTTCTTTTAGTTAACAAACCTTTTTTGTTATCTCCTATTTATCTTTTCTTCCTGTTCCTTTTTAACTTCTTGTTTCTATGCGCAGAGAATCCGGTGTGAGAACACACCTGTGCATAAATTCCACGTTTCCTACAGTCCATACTAAATGGTCCCATCTTCTCTTCGCTCTCTTTGGATCACATTTTATGTATTTGGGAGCTTTAAACTAACTAATAATCGATCTATTAATTCGAAATTCAGACAATACTAAGGTACGTATTTTTATAAAATGTTGCTCATCCAAAATTCTTGACTCGTTTTCACAGTTTCATGTGATCAAAGCTTGCTTAAATATCGTTTCACGAAGTTGCTTTTGGTTCTTTAAATTGAGTATTAATGAAAGTGTCCAGTGATTCTAATCAGCAGTGATGCCGATGTTAGACTGAATTTCTCTACAAAAGAAAAGGTCACTCCTGAAGTTCAGTAATCATTCCGTGAGGACGCAAGGCGTGTTCGCTCCCACCGCCTCCCTCTCGGGGATTGAGGCAAGCCTCAGTCGCTGCTATGTGCTGTATAGTGCGCCTCCATTCACTTGGTTATCATTAAAGACGTCGGCTTCTCCGAATGCGTTATGTTTTATAAATCAAAGAGGAATATTGTGTTTTAATATTCAGCGGAAAAGAGAGAACCAGGAGAAGTAGATAAAACATTTTTGATCGTTGAATATATTTTCGAGAAGAAAAACCACTCGTAGAAAAATAGGATGTTTTGAGCATTCGCTCATCATTAGCTAATAAAGTACAAAGAAAGTCATCTGTGAAACATAAAAAATAAGACCAACTACTTTTTACAATAAAACTAATCATGATAAACGACTTATTAGCTAATTAATTAAGGACAATCGAAATGAACTATCACTGATTTTTAAAATAGGTTTCATTTTAAAAAATGAACTGGGATTCTAAAATTTATGATTTTGAAGAGAATTTCGCTCCACCTAAAATTGAAAAAATATTCATGTTTACTACTGTGAACACTGAAAGGCTGAATGGGATGAGTTTGTTAAAATATTTCCAGTACGATAACTTCTACACTGATGATCGGCAATCTCACGACCTAGAATACGGGAAGCATGCCCACACACTTAGATACACTACAACTGTCTTTGTATATTAAGGATGCCTGTATCTCAGTAGGAAGTTTATCTTTGAATCTCAAGAACGATCCTACTCTTATAACTGTTGACTAACATAATTCTGAATTTGACATCCCTGAAAAACTTGCCCAACAATTTCAAAACTTGTTTTTCATTTCTTCTGACTGTGGACGAAAATAAAGAAAATGCAGAAAGAGCGACCTTACACAACCAGTTATCGATTGAATGCTGAGATTATATATTTCTTATCTGAATTTTTTTTAATTTTATAATCTATTATAAGCGTAGAAAACCCATTCGCACTGGAGAGAGATTTCAAAGAGGTAAGGTCTTCGTAGAGGACATTGAACTGCGTACATTGAAAGCACCGGAGAATACAACTTTGACGAAAGCGAACTTAAAAATAAATGAAAACTCTAAGAACTTGTCCTTGAAGTTGTTAAACATTCTTTCCGAAACACGGAGCACTAAAATTGGTTCCGCTCTTTGTGTACAGGAAAAATCAAAGCGCGGTGTCCGCTTCCCTATCCGATGTAAACTTAATTAACGTTCCTGTGTCTTCTATTCAGATAATTTAAGAAGGGCGGAGCATGAGCCTGACCACGTGTTTTGATATCTACTGTAAGTTCACGCTGTAAAAACTTTCTACGCATTTCTAATTCCATCGAATAATGTGAATATATACTAGTAGTTTGATAGATCATAATAAATTTTGTGATATTTCATTATATTCCGTTATGATATTTCTATACACGTGTAATAATAATTCGCTACAATATAAAACTCTCACCTATATACCTCATCTTTTAAATGTACACCTATGTACATAGCAATAGATGAAAGAGACACGTGTGTCATAGCCTTGGAAATGAACCCATAAACCGTACCCTTGGTCGCTCGATGCTGCGACATTGAGGTGCAATGATCAGGTCTCAGCGCGTAGCATCTGCAGAAACATGCACGAGTGCGTCTCGTGCGCTGCACCCCGTTTCTTCATGTTCTTGTGTTCATTCCTTACTCCTCTTCAAGTGCCGTGCGATGCCGCACACTCGCAGCGAACCGAATTTTGGGAATGTTTTTACGGAGGGTGTAGCAACGGGGCTCGATCTAAACCATACCCTAAATTTAATATTTCCTGGAATAAAAACGTAAAATATGTCGGTCGAAAAAATTTCCGAGACCTTCCAATTTCGTGGATATATTCAATAGTTTTGTGTTCTAAAGAAAACCTGATACTCCTGAAACTATTGGTGTTTGGAAACTCAAGAGCTTGGGGCCTGGCATTATGGCCAACGCTGCTTTCGCTGGTGGTTATAGTATTGGCAGTTTTTTTCAATAATTTTCAAGTTTGTCTGCCCATTATTATCCAGTAGCACGTTAGAACTGTATCAGAATTGAATACTGGGATTTTATTGCACCATGGCTATACGTAGTGGTCGGTGTGCGGTTATTACCGCTGTCGTTGTACCAGTTATTCGTGATGGTGACGTCTCGACCGTATCAGCTGCAAGACTGAAAGACCGGATGGATCGACATGACCCATCCGCCCAAATGAACAAAATGGATTTAAAATACTATGAAGTCGTCAAATAACTGATATTTTCGTGCTGAATAAATGAATTAGGATAGGAATAAAACATTCTAATACATTTAGAATATCTTATAATTTTATTTTAGCTGGTGATAGTGATTTGAGATCACGAAATGGGTCATTTTAACTCATCCATACTTCTAATGGTGGCAGGTTTGAGTGTTGAAATTACACATGAGCTTAGAATTATGAGAAACTTCATCGTGTCTCGGAAGCGTTGACGATCGTACTTGTTGTCATTATTGCAGCTTTTATTTAGAGGTAGGAAAGCTTTTTCCCTGACGATTCGTGTGTTTTTTCAATTCATACAGGATTTGACACGCTTTGAACGAATATAGTCATTTCATTAACTGCTTTTATGCCATCAGTTATTTATTTTTCCTTACGTTCGACTACCATGTTCATTGTCTATGTCAAGTTTAGCTCTGTTCTGAGACTTTCGCTTAGTCTGCCGACCCTGATGCGAAGGATTTATTTCCGTATGTTTGTTGACGCAAAGATCAACTCTTCTTTCACGCCTGCAACGTTTACTTTTGCGGATTATCGCTCCCGCTCTGAAAAAGTGGTTACTTTATATCCTGGTCTTGTTGTCCCTCCTGCTCCTCGCCGTGTGAGGGACGGGATTAGTCTCATGAAGGGTGCTCCATAAAGAGCACCGATTTTGAGTTGCCGACACTTGGTGTTT
Source organism: Orchestia grillus (assembly GCA_014899125.1). Classification (NCBI taxonomy): domain Eukaryota; kingdom Metazoa; phylum Arthropoda; class Malacostraca; order Amphipoda; family Talitridae; genus Orchestia; species Orchestia grillus. Next base: position 7,012 of record VOMN01089696.1, on the reverse strand, counting down.
TTCAACTTTAAGGCATGTTTTTATCATGATTGCTGTCTCTCTTTACTTCGTCCTTCTGCACCTAAAAATATATGTGTGGGATCCGTCAGGGAGAAGTTCACAACTGTGCAATGCGGTCTCATTGTACAGACAGCCTATTCAAATTCAACGCCTTTTATGGAATAATCAGTTATTTCTTTCCTGAAATGGAGGACTTGCTACAGGGATGTCATTCATATCTTGGTGACCTGTCGCTCCAAGGATTGTGCAGAGTGCGTGCCTTGCATTCACTATCAGACATGCATTTTCATTGTGTCTATCGTCGTCAGTGCGTCAGGGAGTTGCTACCGTACATGAGTATCCCAAATACACACAGAATATTGCAAGTTACAATTGAATTATTTAGAAAATAACTAGAAATTGAATTTTGCATTATATGTGATACATCTATTTAATGAATACTCACGAGCACAACCAGGTACATACTAAAAACGTAGAGGATCATCCATTATACCCCATGGCTGTTTTCAAGAGATAGACTATGAATATTTTATTATTGCATTGTGCACGTACAGTATCGCACAGCTGCAAAAAAAAACATTTGCCACCGAGTTTCGCATTGATGTTCAAAGAAATATTGCATTTTTGCACTCTCCAGTGATATTGTCTCGTCACTTCAAATAACTGCAAGTCGTCATTTCATTGTGCTCGTGCGCTTGGTCAAGGGATACTTTCAACGGGATTGACCACTGTTCTACTAATGGGTTTTTATAGTTCCAATACCCTGAGGATTAACTTTTTTGTATTTCCAATCTATGTAAGACGCTGTTGCGTGTTCTCTAAAATACGGATTCAGGGAACAGCTGAAAGGATCACGACATTCGCCGCATTTATCATCAGTGATCTTCTATTAGGAAAGGAGGCTTGGTTTGCTTGCCCTCAGTGTTTGCTGCCCACACGGCGAGCTGGAGTGTCGCTAACATTGCAGCTTATCGCTTCCGTTCCCACACATTTACTGCTTATCCCGCTGACATGGCTGTGTGCTCTACGTATCTGGCTTCATCATGCGTCCGGGGGAGAGTTTTGCGCACGGTTTCATTACCGATCTCGTAACTGTCGGTCTATCTATTTTACGAGAGCGACGTTCAGTGGGAACCTTTCGGCTGATATCTCAACAAATGTCCTTCAGTAATGCTTTTCAACGTATCGAAATCAGTCCAAATCTAATTTTGATGCTGATTCTATCGTATCTTTCTATGTTTTTTTAGTTTGTAGTTGTGATTTATCGATGTTGGCTTGATTATGGTAGTTATTATAGCTGCATCTTACAAATACATTACAAAACCACACAATTAAAGAAATAATTCCTTATGTACCTGGGTTCGCCATACTGCCAATGCCATTTGCATAGAAAAGTTCAACTTCAAATTAGAACAAGGACTGATAAAAGACTTCGTTGCAAAGGTAGGAGAGTAAATTGTGCATGGCACCTCAACACTGGCCTAATTCTCATACTCAGACACCCATTAAAAAACCGAGGCACGCCAATTTATATGTCACGGCAGAAAATGAGGCGCAAATTACGCAGCCCTGCGTCGCTTGACATTCGAGTCGAGTAGTCGCGCTTCATATTAATAGCAAGAGCTACAAGTGTGCCTTTTCCCTGCCCGTTTGCGCCAAATGAAATTGAGCTTTCGGTAAGTGAAAATAAGTGTGCACTAAATAATGGCTCTAGCCGATGCACATTTGGTGGTAGTTGATTTTCATCGGTACGAATTGAATTTCATTTGATGCAAACTGACTTTGAGACGATTTCATTTGAGACGCGGTTCTTTTCATGTATCCCGCATAACGTCTCCCTCGCGTCACGCTGGCGTGTTACGTACACTACCTCTGAGGTCACGATGGCCTTTGGTACAAATGTGTCATCATGACATTTTCCATACGGCATTGTCGATGCTTGGGAATTAGCGTTTAAGATAACACCGGGTGAAGACAACACCACACTTATGTTTGTATTTCTATGCTGCCGGCCGAGCTGTTAGAATATGAGGAGCAGATTTTTCACGGGACATCTCATAGTGTGCATCACTTCATCTTCTGGTCTATCGATTCAGATCCGTGGGTCGATGTCCCAATCCGATTCATTACTCTCATTTTTCGGGAATAAAGTGTAGTGTGAGTTATAGGATTTCGTCTCATTTGCGAGTTCCTGTACTTGAATGGAGTTCTGTTAGGAGTGTAAACTAGAATTGGAAAGGGAAGGCAGGCGCCGGGAGCAGCATAGGACGCTTCGCTTATACCCGTCTTCTGAGGTAGCGCACTACGTCCGTCAGGCATGACTACTTCTTCAACTCAAGAGGGTAGCTTATTCACTCACGCAGGATGTGTTTTCCCTGGGTGCCTTCGTTCTTGGAACGCCTCTTCTGCGCTGAGGAAGTGCTGTCATTTACGTTTGGACAAATTGTACTGGTAAGTACCTGTGCTAGAACGTTTCACGAGTTAGTTTGTTCTATTTTTGTCTGTGCATTTTCTGTTAGCTGCGAAAGCAAAATGTGCGTCAGTGCATCTAGTTTTAAAATATTACGAAATCATAAAAAGAGGTCTACAAGGTCTCATTGATCTTGTAGCGCTTGCAAATTTTCCGAAAATATTGAAGAAAATCTATGTTATGATTCGGGATTATGATTTAAGGTTCAGTTTTATGAGTCTAACTCACTTTAAAATTACATTGTTTGTGTAGAATTTGTCACTTTCCCTTTCGACAATCCTTCGTTCTACATAATACGACCTGCGGCCGCTCCCCGCCCCATCCTGAGAACTCTCTGAGAATTGCTGTGCTGTGGAGCACCTTGCCTGTGTACTGCGCGTTCTTTTTTTCGAGCTTGGTGCCGGTGGGTAGATAGAACCGGCAGAAATTTTCACTCCGATCGTCTCATCTTATTTCTGTCATTAGCAATATTCCCCTATACTGCCTTTTACAAGTGCCTTGGTTTGTTGTTAACATCTGCGTTCTGTAGGTTTACTAGGTCACCTGATGACTTGCTTTACTTTTATGCATCTCTAGGTTCAAGTGCCAGGGCTTTTTTTAATTATCTTGAAATCAAGCAGCTCGATATCGACTCGTATATTGAACAGGGTTTAGGAACTGCTTTAGATTTAATGGTACGGCTCTGTATAAGACTTGTATGATTTTACTTATTTTCGTCGTCGTGTGGGTGACTAAGTCGCTCTCCGACGACCTCTTGCTTGGAAACGGTCACTCCTGCCCGTGTTATTTTTTTCATACGACTTGATCTATATGCGTCTGAGCGCTGCTATCGACCTTTCGCGGCCCGTTCTCTCAGACAAGTGAAAATAAGGCTTATTTTTACTTATAGTCAGTGGCCCGTTGGAGTTGGCCGCTGCTTCGTGCAAGTGACCTTTGTTGTTGCTGTTCTTGCTGTCCCTATTTATTTTTCATCTCTAGGTCACACTCTCACCACGGCTCACCCCTGTTGGCACGCCGTGTGCCTTGTGGTTGTGCTGCTCTGAGTCTGATCGAGTACTCAGTTCAACTTCTTCGCTGCTCACTTCAGTGATTAAATAGGTGGCGGCGATAATGCGTTTGGGCGGCCAAAATTATACCTAAACACAGATAATTATTGATGTTCTGGCACTAAATTTAGATTTAATATGTTACGTTGCCGTAGAAATTAAAGCGCTGGCCTGTAGGATACTGGTAAATGTAACGGAATGTTTAAAGCGTGTGCATTTTTTATACTTCTTCGGTGTCCAGGACAGCGCCGGCTTGATGTATTATTATGGCGATAAAACCCTCCATAATCGTGTGTCATTCTGCGAGTGGCGCAAATGGAGACGCTACCTTGTCCTGTCGGAGGCGTGCAGCGCCGTGCACGGGGCTACGGATGTGAGGGCTCAGCTGCCACCGCGTATAGTAATGGATTAGGTATCGAAGGCTTTTGTGTGCTTGCTTGTCTGAGACTCGTGCTGTAACCTGCTCAATTGCTGTATTGTGGTTGGCATGCGCTTAGACTTGAAGCCATGTTAAAACGTGTGACAGTATTCGCGCTGTGGCTTCTATTGCAGCGAGTATTTTCAATATAAACAGTTCTAATTTTTGGTGTATTTTTATCCAGCGAAAGAATATACCTTGATTGTGATTGTTGCTCTTAGAGCTGATAATTGGATTCGATGCATAGTTACGTACATGTCTGATCAACTGAGTTTTTTCGTCGTATCCCTTCGCGGAAACTTTTATGTATGAGAGATTTCATTCTCCCAACCGACTTGGGGCTGGTAACCTCTCGGTGTTTACCGCCGTCCTAGGACCTCACCGGCTCAATCTGGACGCTGCTCAATCTGAAGTGCTCTCTTTAAACGCTGATCAAGCTCAGCCCATATCTTGCTATTATTTCCCTTTGATTGATCGATAAAATTTACTAAGTGTTCTTCTATTGGTGGAAGGGAGATGTTCTGAGTAGCACACCTGCTCCAGCCTATCCCAGGGAATGTCACCGTACTGCGTCTCTGTGAGATTGCTCGAGGAATTGTCCTCATCGGAGGTTCCCAACTAGCGTCGATACTAAACGAGTATTGTTCCATGATCAGCACGCTCTGACGCCAGACTTCCATCGATTCTCAATTCTCATGCTTGTCAATTCTTAATGGTCATCGTTTCTCATTCAAGTTTTGTTGACGCTCCGTGTTGCATGTTTGAATTGAACATTTACATTCCACTTGTTCTGTATCTTAGAGAGTTAGCTACTGATACGTAGTTTCCTTTTTGGCTTGTTTAATAAATGTTCGAACGTATAAGGATGTTCAAAATGTCAACTTATTGAACAGAGCTTGTAAATGGATTATAATTATACATTAGTAAGAACTCGTGTACTTATGTAATGGACTTCATTAGGACTTTGACTCGCGTTGAAAGTGCCGCCTGCTTGACTGACGCAATTCTATTGAAAACCCCTGTACATTAACGGCGACTCGAGAAGACGTGTCATGGTGGTGCCGGGGAAGCGTTCGTTCTATGGAAAGACGTGTGCGCGGAACAGCTATATTGGGCAACTTGCAAGCTTCAATAGATGGGCTTGTGTGCTTGAGGGAGTCATTCGTGGGGCACGGCTTTTGGTCTGTTTGCCTCATTATGTAATCTTCTGACTGAAGTTGTTCTCTGCGTCGCGGTGGGGGGTGGCTGTGATGATATCTTCACTCGTTTGTGGAGCGGTCTGCGCATGAAATGCGCCCCTTGCTTCTCGTGATTTCCTGTGGTTTTCCTTAGATTTGGTGTGCGCTCGGTGTGTTATTGTAACGTTCGTTGAAGTAGAATATTGACAACTATGGTTCACTTTTGTTTTGGCTCTCTCTTTCTTCTATTTTTCTTTATGTGTCGAGGTTGAAACCCTCGGAGGGCAGTAATTAATCGTAATAGTATTAACCATTAAAAGAACCACGGCTCTAGCGGCTCATGGTCGTAAAATTGGCCGTTTTAATGCAAGTTAAACTTTTACTGCGTAGTGAGTACAGTATTCGGCTGCGGCTGAGTGAGGAACCGTTCTGGGTACGCAGAAAAACACTAACTAACATTTCCGTATGTGTAATTTTTCCCTTTTTCATGTCATCACGATTTGAGCATGAGAATTTTCGTGCACCAACGCTTTTGACGGCATGGTCAGTCCATATTTCGGTGTGCTCACTTAATTTTCACGAGCTCCCTTTGTAATTTCGACTAACAAAGCAGCAGCGTCGCGCTCACATCCGGCGTGTATTTATCTCCCAAATCTGCCCTCGCGTCGCTGCGTCACAATATGCAGCGATTTTTCCACGCCATTTTGCACCATTAATTGAAAATGTGGCGTCATTGTGCGAGGGTCGGGCCCCTGCCACGAGATCCCGAGACCGCAGCTGTCGCGGCTGATAGCGCTCCCCTTGCCGCTCTTGCTCCGCGTAATTAGCTCGCCGCTCTGTCTTCTCTGTGTCCGCTTCCATTCATTTTTATTATGCGTATGTTTTATTATTACTCCCAGTGCCGTCTTTTATCTTTGGTCGTCTAATAGCCCCCGGCCAACAGCATATGTTCTATGAGATTTTATGCAGCTTCGGTCTCCGCATAAAATATTTTCTAGCATTACTTAGTATTTTCAAATTCCACGTATATTTTCTCAATGCTTTCTGAATCTCCTTTTTAAATTACTGACACTATTTTTAACCAGACTTATTACTCTCTTTCGATGCATTCACATCGTTTCTTCTCTTCACAAATTTTCTCTTGCTCTGTCATACATGGTAATGTCTCTGTCATAGTTTAGCCTGTCTTTCTTCTTTGAAGTGAACTCTAATGTTTGCTTCCTGTTCGTGTGCCGCTAGCCGTGTGCCCTTGCTGTTATACCTCCAACTTTTCATGAGAGAACACTGTACTTAATTACAACGAGAAATTTTACCTTCTTAACTCGTACTTTAAACTCTTTTGTTCTCTTGAAAGCGCTGCACTTACGATGTGTTCTCCTACTGAATCTTGACTTTGGTTTGTAAAGTTGCAGAGTGAATTTGATAATGACTTTTCCGGTGTTTCCTTTGTGTTGTCATTGTGATTCGTAACTTCATTGTTGGTGCGCTGCCCGTACGTGCTGCGCGGTCGCCTGTCCCAGCACACCCATCATCCCGCCGCACCGACTACTGTTGACTTCGTAAACAGCTCTCAGAATTCAGCACGGCGAGCGACTTGAGCTCCTCGTGTCTCCGACTTCTATTTATTTCCCCTGATTGTCGGGGGATTTCCATCTGCCTTGGTGGTGCGCCTGCACCTCACTGCTCTCTTTGGCGTCTTTCCTTCTTTGTTCCTGTCGCCTTACCTTGTCTACTGACGCTTCATTTGGTCCTCCCACACTTCACTCGGTCCTCCCACACTCCATTTGGTCCTCCCACACTTCACTCGGTCCTCCTACACTTCATTTGGTCCTCCCACACTTCATTTGGTCCTCCCACACTTCATTTGGTCCTCCCACACTTCACTCGGTCCTCCCACACT